>OOFE01010797.1:0-17608 GCA_900323365.1 Monocentris japonica
AGACCCTCCAGGCTATGGTCAAGCCTTACACCCCCGCCCGACCACTGAAATTGCTGCCTCGAGGCGACTGGTTGCCCCGTCGCTCAGAGGCCCCTGTGACCGATCTACACGGTCACGACTCTTCTCTGTCCTGGCCCCACAGTGGTAGAATGAACTCACTGATGTCAGAACAGCAGAATCACTGTCCATCTTTCGCCGCAGGCTGAAAACCCACCTCTTCAAGAAACACTACCCTGACCCTTCCTCTTAGCACCTGCTTATTTGTTTCACTTATTTGTCTTAGCTCTTGTTTATTTGCTTCACTTATTTGTCTCATTTGTTTAAATAAAAAGTAGGTAGCTAACTTATTGCACTTTTACCTCAGCACTGGTTCTGCTCTTAGATGCTTGTTTAGGAAAGAAATGCACTTACAATTTCTGGTGACTAGTAGTTCTCTTGCCTACCTATGTTGAATACACTTATCGTAAGTTGCTTTGGATAAAAGCGTCTGCTAAATGACTGTAATGTAATGTAATGTCAATCCCTGTTGGAAAACTTTTTGCTAATCCCCTTTCCACCAAGGGTCCCCAGGACACTTCAGCAGGACGGATGCTTGCCAGGCTACTCTGGCTGAAGGACTATCTACCTAATCAATAAGCGATTGTTTATATTGGTATTTCTTTCGTTTATGGTGAGGCTCACCAACTAGAGTTCAGTTTCATTACCACTATTTCACTGTCTGTTATGTGTCTAATGATTAAGCAGACATATTGGCCAATCACAGTTTGGTCATGGACATCTGGTTTTTATTTTCTTCACTTTAATTACCCATGTTACAAAACAATTTCTCTCTTAATACCTTGGAAACTCTGTTTTCCAAGAAGAGGGTGGAATCTATCGCATTTCTCCCTCCCATGCTGACCTCCCTGTTTGCTGATAATGGAAAGGTTATCAGTATGCAGGAAACTGGCTCGTGATCTGGTATGGAAACCAGAAGGAAGATGTATTTTTTTAGGCTGCGGGGAACTTGCCAGGATACTGTCAGAATCAGTGTCTATGTTAAGTCTGCTGATGAGGGTCAAGTAGTGGAGCTCTTTTCAATGTGTCTCAGCTAATTCTGTTCATGGGTCTGGAGAGTTAAGAGCCACATTTCCTTTAAATCAAAAGTGTATATACATATAACTCATCAAATAGTGAGTCACAAGCAAGAATAGAAAATAATGGCAAGGATATGAAGCTCCTCTGCTGGAATATAACTGTACCTTTAACCCTACGGCCTGGACAGACATTCCCAAAATAAAACAAGAATAGCTCCATCACTATCAGGCCTATATGCCTGATCTTGACCTTTATGGATAGACAACACGGTTGAAAACCCAGTGTCAACTGTCAACAGTGCCAGAGTAAACTAAGATAAACCAAAGGAGAAATTTACACTTAATTAACACCTCGTCTGTATTAGAAAGTGAATAATACCATGATAGCGATGATTTGGACAAAGCCCACTTATAGTTTATCTTCCTGGCTTTTATTTATTATTGCTTTATTGTCTGTAAAGCACCTGGGTTTTGAAAGGTGCTATAAAGTTTATTATTTAGCATGTGACAAATAAAAGCATTGCCATGAGAGTAGTAAAATTCCCTCTGTTTATTTCTGGTGCCTCAAACTTTCCCTCACAGTAACAGGATATACGAAGTGAGTCTAACTCACACATCTCTTCCTGTGCGGACTTTACGCTTGGCTCATGGCCCCCTGATTCTGATTGAACCTGAGCCACCGAGACCGGTAATCTAGTTCACTGAAACAAAAAGTAAAAGTTAGAAGGGAGGATTATTTGTTGAAGGGGAATTACGTTTTCAGAGTTCATACGTTATGTCCTTTGAGCTTTACAGGTGTCTGAAGATCACATAACCTAATTTATAAGATTAACAGACCTAAATCAAATCTTTACCTACACTATCACACTATATGTTCATGTAGCTGTTATTTTTGTGCAGCTTCTTGGCATATTTTAATTTTACTGCTGTCTTTCTGGCTCATTTTCCACCTTCAGCTTATGATTGTCTTTATCTTTGATGTACAAATGTGTGACTTATCAATAACTTATGATAATGGGGCGTTGCTACACATACAACTGTCACAGAATTAAAAGCAAGCAATGAAATGCTGGCTGGTGTATTTGAATTATTTACTGGGTGTGTGATACAGAAGGGCAAATGCATTCGTGGTTTTTACATTCAAACTGATGCATATGTAGACAGACATTTGAAGTGAGATGAAATAACTCAGCAGGTCTCCACTCTATTTTGTGTCATCAGACCAGGTGATCTCATAGTGGCTGAAGGCACTCTTCAACTTCTCTACAGACACAGAATGGTCTGCTTTGCCAAAGGCCTGAAAAGGGTTAAGAAAACATTGATGTCCACACACAAAATACTAAATAATGTGTGTGCAAAACAAGTGTATAACAAAATTTGGCACCAACTCCACAGTTCAAGGCCTCTCCTCTGCAATCACATGCACTTACAGTTGATTCTCCAAACACCCTTAGTTTTTTTTCTTTGCTGTTGTGCTCTATTTTCCCTCCTCCAAGGCATTTACACTCCATTCCCAAGGCCTCCATGGTTGGGCTGACCTTCTCAAATATATGATCTGTAAATCATCAACAATCATGTTAGTGAATCTGGACAGACATCGGTCTAGATAATCAGTTAACTTTGCAACTTTAGACCAAATGTAAGCTACTTCGGCATTATTCCGCTCAAACCTAAGCTTCTAATTGAAGCTACAGCCTGCTATTAATAACTCAAATCTGTTGCCTCCCATAGCCAATATAGCCTTTTACAGTATGAAGCCTGGTAAGCGTTGCATCTCTCTCGTTTAATGCGCAGTTGATATGTGCACAAACTGTCGGCTGGGTGCACCATAATGACTTTATAAGCGGTCAAATCAGTCCATGCTGCAACAATACAATACCGTGTCGACTTCTCATTGTCACCTGAGCTATAGTTGAAATAACGCACTTGAGGCATTATTTAACCAGTGGACAAAACAAGAAGCACTGTCACTGAACGTAGACCAGCCATAGACCACCATAACAATGAACTTACTGTGATACTCTGCATTTTTTGTGCCTCGAACTATATCTTTATGCACATCTCCATCTTTTACCTTTACCCTGACTAATATATACTTAAAGGTTCCTTCCGGATCAATCTCTACATCGGGGATTTTAGCCAGGCCGTCTGCCATTGTGACTGTGGCGCCTCGCAAACCACCAGAGACGCTCAAACGAGTCACTGTTCTTCCGACTACAGACAACATGGTGCGTTCACAGGGATGCCTTATTAGGGCGTCTATTTCCTGTCTTAAAGAGACAGACCTTTGAAATCGTTTAAAGGTGCAGTCAGCAATTGCCCATTTTTTTAAAGTTGCACCAAAGGGGGTCCAGCAGAAGGGATAACACTTCAACACTGCCTGCTGAAACTGATTTACGATTTGTCCGATCAAAGTCTTTGTAGCAACGCTCTGAAGAATGTCTTCATCATTAAAAAAACATCATATGTAGTATTAAACCCGTGTGACTGCGTGTTGAGGCTGGGTTGTTATTAATGGATGTGTCTCTGCTACTGGTCCATAGGATGTTAACCTAGCTAAAGTGTCCTCATTGCATCCTTTTCAAAGCTGAGAAGAGATGCTCCTGCTTTATTGGAGCAGCCCATGGCTGCACAATGCCACAGTATCTCAGACTCAACATTATAATGGGAAAAAGAGGCATGGGTTCCACAATCGTGTTTTGGCAGTCAGTGAGCCATCGGTGATACATGAACAATGTTAGCCACCATGACATTCCATTTTACATGAGAAAATTGTTACCATATGTACCTCAAATGTACTAGAGGTATTGAACAATGACAGTGATGTTTGTTGCAAAAGGAAATGTAAGTTTTTGTACCAATGAAGAATACAATTTATATTCACAAACTGCTAAAAGTGTTGTGATACTGCAGTAAATAGCACTTTGTATATTTAAGACCACTTTATATTTAAGGCCAATCCATGCTGGTTAGCTATAATGTTAAGGAAGATTAATCAGAAAGTCAGTAAGTGGCGGCTCATAATCCAGTGGTAACATTGAAAGTTGCACATTGGGGGGCCCAAATGGCAGTGAGAGGTAATGTGTGAATTCTGTGGCCTTAAAAAACCAAAGATCTAACGTTGGTGAGTCCAGCTTTCTCTGGACAGAGCAGCTGTTGTTTAGAAAACAGTTTGCATTTCACTTTTAAGTTTCAGATCATCATTTCCTGTGGGCAGAGAAGATTTCCTGCCAGTGTCCATACCCAACACCAGAATTTAATTTGGATGAAAAGAGTGGATGAAAAGACCCTTCCCCAGGGAGGTCAGAGGTCAGGATCAGCAACCCTGGAGGTGGTAGGAGGCTTGAACCCAGCATGGTCTTCCTAACCACTATACTAAGTTCATAAACCCGTCCTGAACTTTTCCTGTTGAATCATGCCAAACACCTTTCCATATAGGACACTGAAGAAAAATCATTGATATATATTGTGTTAAAATGATTGAACATTTCATGATTTGATATAAGCTTTTATTATTACTCTATGTATAACCTAACATTATCAGCATGTGGGTTTCATGTAATCTCTCCTGTTTATACGTTGTGTTTATTTGTGTAACACACAAAAATCAGCACTCATTTTCTCAGTATGTATTTAATTTATTTGCGCACATGTATAGTTAGAAACAGTCTGAAAACAACAGGAAAAGCAGTAAGGTTTCCCATTTTATATACAGTAGCACAATAGTAATAGTAATAGCAATATTTTACATAGCAGTTTACAAGTTAAAATTCACGACATTGCACATGATATACATTGTATTTAATAATATCAAGCAGTGTCGAGTAAGACATTGAACCCCTAACCTGCTTACCTGAGCTATATACCTACATTGGAAATGTAAAATATGTAATGTTATCATGCGATGATAAGTTATTGCTACTGTTTCTCAGTCTGTCATTGTTCATCATTTAAGCATCTTTATCACAGTTTGAATGAGGGAGTGTGGAGATGAGTGTGTGTGTGTGTGTGTGTGTGTGTGTGTGCTGTCGCTGTCTTGTGTCTGACAGGAAGGAAATAAATCACTTCTGGAAACACAGGCAGCCAACAGGCGCCTCTGCTACAGCATCAAACTGGCAAAACACTGTTCCCGTCCTGTTCCCCGGACCCTAATAAAAAAAAAAAAAAAACAGTAAAGTGTGTGTTAACTGTCAATGCATTGTTTAGTTTTCTTTCTTCTTTTGCTGGGCACATCCTTTAACATGAGATGTCAATAGGGTTAAGGAAAGCACAGACAATTCCATATTTATACAGCTATTTTAGCGGTGCACTGTGTACAACTGCTGACCTTGTATGTGTTAACTTGACACATATGAACCAAGATGCCAACTCAGGAAACTTCCTTTTCTCATAGTGACTCCAAATTGGCTCCAAACTCACCAAAACAAGAGAGCCTCTTTAAACACAAGAGAGCCTATTTAGCGCTGCCAAAGATTACATTCTTTGCTTTCACTTACCAAATGAGTAAAAATATCCAAATACCCAAATTGTCTTTCTCTCTTAGTCTTATCAGTTCAGATGCTTTCACAGCTCCCACCGTTTCCTGTGTAGTCGCCTTCCACTTTCTTACCTCCAGCATGCGCTGTGCCGTCATGCCTTCCCAAGGAAACATGTCTGACTAACCTGTTGTGTCCGATCATTATTTTTATTATCATTAACATTAATAACAATTATCAACAACAACAATAATAGCAATTATTAACAACATCATTACTAATAATAATTCCAGAAATGACAATAGGATTCCTCTGCTTTACAGTGGAATGGTAGGTTTCCGGGGGATGGGGTTGGAGGGTGGGGATTTCCACTGAAAAGCTCAGAGCCATTTGATGACTTCCAGGAAAAGTGGACCGGGCCAGTGAAGAGTATATAAACACGCAGTGCAGTAGAGAAAGCACAATCATCTCATCCTCAGCCGCATTCAGACTAAAGAAATAATATAGCACCTGCAGCAGATTATCACACATACACTAGCAATGGTGAGTGTGGAGCATTCAAACGAAATACTAGAAATTTGAATTGGTACATACGTTTTAATTCAGTGCAAATTCCTTAACTGCTTGTGGTCAGTGAAGTACGTTGTTTTTTTAATATTTGCCTTTCTTTGTTATTTATTTGGTTCCCACAGGGGTTCTGCTTTGGACTGCATCAAGTCAGTGGCTCTAAGACTTCTACTTCATGGATCACCCTGATCTTTCTTCACTCAAGTATGTAAACTTTACCCAAATATCATCTTAAGCATCCCTCTCTTAACTGTTTTACCAGATATGATACTGTTTTTGTTTTTATCTGAAATGCATCTCTATCCTTCTTCCTCAGTGCTGTGCATGTGGACTAGTGTCGAGTGCTGGTCCTACTTCTACTCCAACACCACCATGGATTGGCAAAACTCCCGAGACTGGTGCCAGAAGTACTACACAGACATGGTGGCCATCCAGAACCAGGAGGAGATCAGCCATCTCAACAGCACGCTGCCCTGGCAGAGCAAATACTACTGGATAGGGATCCGCAAGATCAACAATGTCTGGACCTGGGTAGGAACCAACAAGCCTCTGACAGCAGAAGCAACCAACTGGGCAGAGGATGAACCAAACAACGGCAAGAATGGAAAGAGAGAAGGGAATAATGAGGACTGTGTGGAGATGTACATTAAGAGGGACAAACAGGCTGGCAAGTGGAATGATGAGAGGTGTACGAAAAGGAAGACAGCTCTGTGCTACACAGGTGAGCAATAGTTGTTCTCAGAGAGCAAAGAGCTGCTCATCTTAGCTGCCTTAGTTTGAAAATCCTAGTTTATTGTGGCGTTTTTGAAAATCACATTTTGTGCAGGCCAATATTAATGTAACTGCCCTCTTCTTTCTCCAGCCGCCTGTAAGAATGACTCATGCGACCATGGGGAATGTGTAGAGACCATTAACAGCCACAAGTGCGAGTGCTTCGAAGGCTTCTATGGAGAGAAGTGTGAACACGGTAAGAAAACACACAATGCTACAATTTTTATCTCTCAATTACGGCAAAGAGCTTGCGTTAATCTACTTATGTCGCGTTTTCTTTGTTGGCAGTTGTTCAATGTGAAAAAGTCGAGGTCACGCTCCCTGAAAAAGCAAATGTCAGTTGCTCTCATAAGTATGGAGAGTACTCCTATGATTCCCTGTGCCAGTATTCCTGTGAGGAGGGATACCAGCTGAGTACACCAAGACCCATGAGATGCACTGCATCTGGAAACTGGTCAGAGCAACCTCCGACTTGTGAATGTAAGTTGAGGCAAATTGCAAGACCACAGGAAATAAAATAATTCATTGCATTCAATCATTGCTGTTATTTCCAGTAATACTATTTGGAGTATGTGTATTACATTATCATAAATATGTGTTTTAATGTGCTTTTGATGGTCTTCTCCCCCACAGTGGTTCAGTGTAAGGATCTATCCAGACCAGAAAGAGGCTTCATGGAGTGCTCCAACCCTCTGGGCCCCTTCAGCTACCAGTCCAACTGTGTGTTTTCCTGTGAGGAAGGCTATGTGTTGGTTGGCTCCCAGTCTAACAGCCGTCAATGTGAAGCGTCAGGACTTTGGAATGAATCACAGCCATTCTGTGTTGGTACGGCCCCATATATGTATATATATATCTGTATATATCTATATATATGTGTTTTTATCCTGCAGGACTTTTATACTCTAAATTGGGATTGTGTTGCTTTGCATTTCAATCATGGAAACGTTATATCGGCTAACTGTTGAACCAACTGTTCTCCTTCTGTTTTGCAGGTGTACAATGCCCTGTTCTCCAGCAGCTAGAGAATGGAGTTGTCAGCTGTGGAGAGGATGAAGAAATGAGGTTCAGCTATGGGAACACATGCAGCTTCAGCTGTGCCCCGGGCTACCAGCTGGTGGGATCAAGCGCAGTGACATGCACGTCAACGGCTGAGTGGAGTGAGGAGATTCCTCGTTGTGAAGGTGAGGATGTACTTCAGATGTCATTCTAACATCTTCTAAATATGATTAATGAGAACTTTCTTTTAATGTGGCTTTGTGGCAAGCATGCAAAATCTAATCTATATTTCTCTGTCTCTCTCATAGCTATCACCTGCCAGAAGCCAGAGGGAGACGCTCACCTGCTCGCCCAGTGCAGCCATCCCTTCAATGAACTACGACCAGACTCCACCTGCAGTTTCAGCTGTGACACCGGCTTTGAACTGCAGGGGGCGCCCAGTATTCAATGTTCTGAGCATGGAGAGTGGACTTCAGACATACCTACCTGCAAAGGTATGGTAACATTGGTGCCTGTATCAATACTGCTTTTTAAAAATTTAACAGTATGCGGTTTCACGTATTTTTACCATTATCTGTTGTAGGATGACTTTGTTCTATGTAATGACATTTTCTCTCATCTTGGTAATGGTTTGCACATTCATTCCCTCTGTCTTTTCCTACAGCAGTGAGATGCCCCCTGCTTGAGGCCCCAGTTAATGGCAATGTCAACTGTTCAGATGCAGAGCTGATATACAACTCTCATTGCTCCTTCACATGTGACCAAGACCACTCATTACATGGACATAAGGTTGTGATCTGTGATCACCATGGCAACTGGACTGGAGAGACACCCGTTTGCAAAGGTAAGGAACCAAATACAAGAGGATCTTTACATTCCTGTGAATGGTTAAAATACCAGTTTGACGTGTCATTTCATTCACATTTCATGTATTTCCACAGCTTCTGTTGCACCTCTGTTGAGCCCCACTGCCATAGGCTTAGCAACAGGGGGCGCTGTATCATTATCTGGTCTGTCCTTGGCTGCCTGGCTGCTGAAACGACTCAGGAAAAAAGGAAACAAATTTGATCTTAACAGGTTAGTTAAGAAACTGTTCAGCGGCGTTGAAATGCATATTTCTTTTTTTGGCTGCTTTGGCTGTTCTGTTTGCTCACCTGGAGTGCTTATTTTCTTTTGATGTCTTGTCTTACAGCAGCTCAGACATGGAGGATCCTCCACAGGTCTACAAAAGCAGTATTGACAGCCTCATATAGAGCACAATCACAGGTAGACTCATTGCATACATAGGTGACATTGTGTCTAATTCTGTGACAAAAGGAAAAGAAAGTAAAGAATTTTAACATGGAGTTTTTTGTTTTGCAGAATCCTCCTGAATCCACTTTGTTTGGGTGAACAGCGGCCTCTGCAGAAATGGGACAACAATCGAAAAAGATTTTATAATATCATTTTTAAATAATTCTCAGACTATGATTCTCCATTCATAGTAATTTGATCAAAATAATTTGATTGAAGTGTGAATATGTCACATTTAATATCAAGCTTGTTAATAGGAAAACCCACAATGTCAGGGCTGTCAGGCTATACTGTACAGAGTTTAATGGTGAGAGAGAAAGGGCCTCTGCGCTTGGTAGCTGTATACTGTATCTGTGCTGTTGTATTTGTTCTCTAATGTCCTTCAGACATGTATTTCCTCCCCAAGGGAGTTTTATATTGAACACATTGTTCTACACCTAAATGGTTATGCTGGAAAGGTGGCATTCTTTATGTTATTCTAATGGTTATAGATATTTTGCAGATTGCTGAATTTCACAACTTATGGACTGCCGTTTTATTACAGAACTGTGAAAGATTTTAGTCTATAGATTTCAGTATTTATATACTATTTATTTAACAGCTGGTTATTGCATGTGGAATGTTAAATCTTATTTCTGTATGTTCTGTCTGTTAACTATTGTTGATTTTCCTAGTCCTAATAAAACCTTCAAATCAATCTATTATTCATAATTCATTATTGATGGGTCTTGCTGTATCACGATCAGTATCTACATTCATTTCAAACTATGCTTATGAACCTGTTAACAGGTATTGTGGTTATCAGTCTTTTCATCCCTCAACACCCCACACAATACCAAGCTACACCCATACTTTGAGCCCTGACATTTGTCTTGACATGACAGTTTCGATGACTCAGGTTTTTACAGGCGTCCAGGCACTTCCACACATTACAGATATGTCCTGTCTCTTTCTGTCACCCTCCTTCCAGTCGTCAGGACATGTTCAGAATGGTTGTATAACAACAATACATATTAGGAGGGAGGGACATATTCCATTTCACACATCATTGTTTCACCAAATTTAGAGTCACTTATGTCAGCACCTTACAGGAGGCAGAAATAGATCTGATGTTTCACCTTGGGGTGAAGGAGTTCCCACCAGCAGCACTGGACCTCTCGGTCACTGTGTAGGTTACTTGAAGTCACAACATCACTCAAAACTGTAAACTAGGATATTAACAGACTGCTGCCTGTTCCAGTAACGAGGGCTTCCTTCCATAATGCTATATTTTCATTTTGGAAATATGTAGCTTCCTGAGATTCTTTAGTCAATATATGAGACGATTCTATCTTCAAAAAGCAAAAATAAAGTGTTTTGCAAGCAAAGGTCTTAAGATGGCTCATAATTTTAGTAGGGACCCATAATGTGCTTTACTTTCATGATGGATATCTCTTTTTGGAATATAATTCCTGAGGTATACATGTGATGTAATGCTTGTATTTTTTTTATGCAGTCATATCTGACTGGAAAAGCTTGTCTTGAGACCACCTATTCCAGGAAGGGGTGGCATTTCCCAAAAGGTCTGTTCAAACTGTGACAAGACATTCATTCAACCAGTCATTCATCACATCCATTCACTCTTCTGTAAAGTAAACCGACGCATCCAGGTATTCTGTGATAATGTGATAATGCATCCTGAGAGGAATATAAAAACCCAAGCCACACACTGGTCCCCAACCTGCTGTACACGACCACTCACTTACCACCACATATAACATGGTAAGTATGATACGGTAAGAATAATTCTCAGCAAAACCTTACTTCAGTGGCAAACTTATTTCAAACAATGTAGAAAATATCTTGCCAGTATATTGAAATAACAATGCTGGGATGACTAATTCTAATATTTTCAGTCATTTTTCATGATGATATTAATATTTTGGTTTCTGATTATTATGATGATTATGTTCTTTGGACAGATAACAGGTCTTCATAGGCCTTTCCTCAAAAAGCTGGTGCTATGAAGTGGACACTGATCCTCCTCCTTGGTGGGTATTAGCTTTATAGCTAAGTTAATATGCTAAATACACTATTGATCAGATTAGTTGACTCTAAACATTACATTCTGCATGAAGACTCTATATAAACTGATGACAATCTGTCAAACTGTAATGTGCCATCCTGAACTTTTCGCTTTCGTATATATATAATAGGTAGCTTCTTGTTTGGAGGTACCATGGGCTGGACATACCATTACTCTTCAACTTTGATGATGAACTGGACCCAGGCCAGACACTGGTGTCAGACCAAATACACAGACATGGTGGCCATCCAAAACCAAGAGGAGAATAATTACCTGGTCTCTCTGTTGCCAGACAGAACTGGGTCTCCATATTATTGGATTGGAATCACAAAAACCCACAAAAATGAATCTTGGACCTGGATTGGGAATAACAGCACGTGGATCGGTAACCAATCGTGGGCAGCAAACGAACCTAACAACAACCACACCACAGAGTTTTGTGTGGAGATCTACGTTAACAAAGGGGAAAACAGAGGGAAGTGGAATGATGAGAAATGCGGCAATTTGAAATACCCTGTTTGTTATCAAGGTAAGGGAGCGTTGACTGTTGACAGGAACAAAAGCATCCCAGTTGTCAACAGCAGCAAGTTTTCCTTTTGAATCTGCAATATGCATTCACATCTAACACATACAATTTGGGATTAATCTTAATGAATTGAGAATCTTTGGAAAGCTTTATTAACCATTTATATGGTTCAAGTTTCAAAAGTGCTACAGGTCATTTTTAGTAATGCACTTTCCCTTGACAGCCCAATGTACTGAGACATCATGTGGTAGAGGAAGATGCCTTGAGACCATTCAAAACATAACCTGCCTCTGTGAACCTGGCTTTGAGGGAGACAGGTGCCAAACAGGTAAGAGAGAGAGCTGTTTGAAAACGCCTCACCATTTATCACTTATGCACTTTTTCCTGCAGACCACAACGTAAGGTACTGATTCATCTTGGAAAGTTAATCTATTATACACATAAGTACAGTAATGCGTACCCAGTGAAACCCGAGAATTGTAGTATGAAATCCTCTGTTCCCTCTGGAAACCAGTTGATTCCTCCTGTAGTGTATGTGGAGGGATATAAATCACCAGGGTCAGTGGAGGTTAGGTGTAGCTCTTCAGGGCTGAGAAATGACAAAGAGCCACCTTGCACCAGTATGTCCTCTCACTGCAAATACACATATTGATGTGTACAAAGTGCTATTCTTTATACACTTCCACAGGATATCCTCTGCATAGCCCACTGACCCACACTGCATATCCTCAAAACATCTAAAACTGTTTTTGACAGACATTTTACATTGTTATCATAAGCATTTTAGCGTCTCATCTCACATTCTACAGCCGAAAGGGCTTCTTGTTGAATTTGTGTGTGTTTGTGCGTTGTCAAACTCACCCCTCATTTCACCCTTAACCCACAACAATGATGGTCACTTTGGCCTCAGCATCTGCTTCCTCAGTTTCCTGGGGCCAGACTGAGAATACATTCAAAATACTAATCTAACATCAGCGTGTATGCAGACTAAAGAAATAAATGATTGCACAGTACTAAGGCATCATGAGAAGTTATAAATATCACAGTTGATCTTTAACCTGTATGTGCCTCTAGTTGTGCCCCCAGTTGTGGAATGCGCCCCTCTGTCTCAGCCTGATGATGGATACCTTCACTGTTCAGGAGTGAACCAGACATTCAACTCAACCTGTCGATTTGGATGCTACCTGGGCTTCCTGATGCTGGGCTCACCAGACGTTACCTGTAGCAGCTCTGGTGTCTGGAGCGGACCGAGGCCCGTTTGTACAAGTAATTAAAATCCCTTTATTATCCCTCTTTAGTCACAAATGCTACACCAAGACCAGGTTTGACTGTTCATCATATTTTTGAGACAAAACAGCACTTTGGCACCTATTTTGTTGTTTCTCTGTGGATGCTACTAGTATTGAATCATTATAAATTCCTCTTCTTCTTCTTCATCTTGTTATTATTATTATTATGATTATTATTATTAGTAGTAGTAGTAGTAGTAATAGTAGTAGTATAGCAAGAGAGAGTAGTAACCATCTTTCTGCTCAAATGTGAACAGGCCTACAAGACTAGTTTCAAAAAAGAAATGTCACACTGTCAAGCAACGCATTACTGAAGATCAAAGTGACTATGTTTTGATTTCCTCAGGTTATAAACATGCTCTGATGGCTGTAGCTGGTTGTGGAGCCTTCTCAGCCATATGCTGCATCTGTTTTTGCTGCATAAAGCACAGAAAAAGTAAGTCTTATTAGTTACGTTATTTCAAAATAAAAATGCGATGCAATCCTTTTGCAATATGCCTCAATAATGGTCTGTTCTTTGTCTTTCACAGGAAAGAAACTTGCCCAATCAAGGTCCGTGTTGCAATTTTACACTTTTCCATAACAGCTCCACCCATGATTTATGCACTCTGTGTTACATTCAATAATCTTAAATAAAATCATTACCTGAAGTTCATCATTTGATATCTCCAAAACATAAAGAATCCAATCTATAAAATCCATTTGTCAGCCAAGGACTTGTGGATGTTGTGCACTAGCTTTGTACCATAATTTGTTTGAAGTCATCATTTTGTAAGATATCTTATTTCCATACTGTTTGTACTTCATAGGGAGCCTGAAGAAGTGACAAGTCCATCCAGTGAGACACAAGGCTGAAGGACAACTGGAACCTCATTTATGTTTGAATAGAGAACCACAATCTGCCACATGTGTAATTATGTCAATCATTAAGTAAATTATTATTAGTTCATGTGTAAAGGAAAAAGGCACAGGATGAGATTTCTGTATGGCATGACTTATTTGTGGTTTGATTTTAGGTTTTGTGACTTTTATCGAATAAAGTTTTGTGTAAAAGTATATTTTGCATAATGTGTCTGTTTTTTTGAAGAGTCACCACAAAACAAAACAACTTTCAAGAGAAATGAAATGAAAATTACATAATAACCATAAGTATTACGTTATGTGGGCATATGATGGGGTGTTATAGATAGGAGAGTGATGCCCTACCATAAAGGGAAGTCATGGCAAAATAGATATTACAAAACTGGGTATTGACTCATTTCTAGTCATCCTTTTGCAGTCCAACTCTGTGTGGATGAAACGCAATGACAAGAACGCAGGTCTGTTTGATTTAAGATAAGACTATGGTAAGACTATGAAACAGAAATGCAGACATTGTGCATTCATTCACGCATTAGCATTAATACATACATGCATACACAATACTGTGTGTTCCTTTTCCAGATGTGTCAGATGGGACCAATTCATATAAGACAAAGCCTGTATCATGTACTGCTGATAGCTGCTTTCATTGCATTTACCCAAGGTAAGTTTGCAAAAACTTTTTAGCCACCAAGCTGCTTGGTTCACCAGCTCCATTTGGCCCTGTTGTCCATATAACCTCATTCTACCTGGCTTTAGACTTGAGTGGTGGAAGGGTACAGGCATGGATGTACAACTACAGCACCAACCCAAACCGCAACTGGAATTTGGCTCGCCAGTGGTGCCAGCAGCACTTCACAGACATGGTGGCCATCCAGAACCAGGAGGAGATAGCCTTCCTCAACCAGCTTCTGCCCTTCAACCCCAGCTACTACTGGATCGGCATCCGCAAAGTGGCCGATGTCTGGACCTGGGTGGGAACCAATAAGAGCCTGACCCAGGAGGCTGAGAACTGGGCGACTGGGGAGCCTAATAACATTCAGGATCAGCAAGACTGTGTGGAGATTTACATCAAGAGGGAGAAAGACACGGCCAAATGGAACGATGAGAGGTGCCTTAAGAGGAAGGGAGCTGTCTGCTACACCGGTAGAGCACTCTGTAATTGGTTTCACTCACTTATATACTGACTCCGATGTGCTTACTATACCATCTCTGATTTTTCTCTGTATGTACGTAGCTTCTTGCTCACAGTATTCTTGCAGTGTTCATGCGGACTGTGTGGAGACCATAGGAAACTACACATGCCGATGCCATCCCGGTTTCCAGGGGCCACGCTGTGAAGAAGGTGAGTAAACACTGTCATAATCTTTCAAACAAGCCATGACATCCCCTCTATGATGAGTAAAACAATGTTCTTGTTTTTTTTTGTCAGCAATCGCGTGCAATGCCACCTTGGATCCAGAGCAAGGTTCTGTTTCCTGTTTCCACTTCTATGGGCCTAATCGGTTCAACTCTTCCTGCCATTTCCATTGTGACCTTGGATTTCAGCGGGTGGGGGCACCCAGTCGGCTATGCCAAGCCAACGGGTACTGGGACCACCCCGCTCCTCAGTGCCAAGGTATGAGCACAGAATATGATCAGGTTTCAGCACCAAATAAGATTAATTTGGGATTTCAAAGTTACAAGAAAAAATGTCTCACTGCCTATTTCAGTTGAACAGTGTCCAGCTCTGAACCGCACCCCCAGTGAAGGTAAAATGAACTGCACCCACCCCATCGCCCCTTACAGCTACAACTCCACCTGTGAGGTCAAGTGTGATGAAGGCTATGAGCTCAATGGACAGAACTGGATACGTTGTGACCACGCTGGCCAATGGACTGCCAGTGTCCCAGCGTGTACAGGTAATGTGATTATCGTAACTTAAAAACAGTAAGAGTTAGACTTCGAGCTAGACTATTTAATAATACGTATTTTCTGTGAAACCTTATCTGAGCATTTTCATGAAATATTCACTTTTCCTGTAACTTCTTGCTTGGTGATGGTACCCTGTTACCGTGAATCATGATCCTATGGTGCCTAACATCCTTTACTAATACTTAGCTGGCCAATGTTTCCATAGGGAGTCACATCCTGCTCAGACTGTACATGAGATCAGAGTCAGGTCACAATTGTTATTGATTTATTTCACACTCTTTTGTGCTTGCATTTGGCAAACAACATAATGTTGAATGTGATTTAATGTGGGTAAGCAGTTGCCTTTCCTTTAAACGTAAATTATGTCAACATGATCATTCATACCACCACCTCATGCTCATGCCATGTTTATAAAGGTGGAGTCAGAAACAAGTGTGACATTATGTCATTCAAACTGACCCATTTCACAAAAAGGCCATTGGCATCCACTGGGTGCTCTGTGTGTGATGTCTGAGTTTCTGTCTTCCAACACAGTGATAAGGTGCGCCCCCATTTCCTTTCCTGTTATGGGCAACATGACATGCGTGGACGCTGTCAAGGCTTTCTCCTTTGGCTCCTGGTGTAACTTCACTTGTTGGGAAGGCTACTATCTGACTGGACACAACACACTCACCTGTCTGGCCTCTGGACAATGGAGCAACCCCACACCTACATGCACAGGTTCGCCAAAGATGGAGAGTCAGGTTTCTGAACATAAATATACAGCATTGTAAATTCCTATGATAAATTATAGAGGTTTTCTTCCTTTACAGTGGTGCAGTGCAACAGCCTAAAAGCCCCCCCTCATGCCTCCATGCAATGCCAGGACCCTCTGGGAGAACACAGCTACAGGTCCATATGCACTGTGCAGTGTAAAGAGGGGTTTGATCTTATTGGCAGCAACTTCACCAAATGTTCCTCAAATGGCAACTGGAGTCATGCCCTTCCTGTCTGTCAGGGTATGAATGAGTGACTAGGTGTTGACTGTGGTTCACATGGGTTTCTAGTCAGACTAAATACTACTTTTTGTGACCCTACAGGAGTTTTTTTTACCAAACATTCAACTCAGGAGCTACATTTTCATTTTCTTAGTTTAGAGGACATTACTTCAGGGTTTAAATCTTGCATGGATCCTCTTTACTGCTTTGTTTTAAAGTGTGTGACTGGTCTCTCCTTCTCTCTTCCACTTCCAGCTAAGAGGTGTGATGCAATAACCTCGCCCCTTCACGGCTCTCTGTCCTGTTCTGACCCAAATGGTTCCTTCAGTTTTGGGTCCAAGTGTGTGTCAGACTGTGAGGAGGGTTTCCTCCTGACAGGGATGCCTTACACTGAGTGCACCTCTCTGGGCACGTGGAGCACAGAGGTCCCACATTGCTTGGGTAAAACAATATTATTATAACTCTTCTTGACTTACAGTGGAACATGCTACCAGCTACTGGGGAAAATGTTAAAGCTTCCCTAATGCATGAGTATCAGATCACAGTTCATGGTTTAGAGGACATCATCTCTAGGTTTATATCTTCTATCCTCTTTACCGCTTAGCTCTAAACATAAATATGAACATAAATATACAGCATGCAGCATTTTAAATTCCTACAATAAGTTATAGAGGTTTTCTTTCTTTACAGTGGTGCAGTGCAACAGCCTAAAAGCCCCCCCTCATGCCTCCATGCAATGCCAGGACCCTCTGGGAGAACACAGCTACAGGTCCATATGCACTGTACAGTGTGAAGAGG
>OOFE01010798.1:0-13148 GCA_900323365.1 Monocentris japonica
GCTTTAAGTCTCTTATCTAGGTGTTAGTGAAATTTCTTTTAGGAAATAATTAATTTGAAGTGACCTTCAATTAGGTTGCACACACTCTTCTCACCGCTGCGTTAAGGCACTTTGACTTTCTGCTGATGCAGTGGCTTATCATGAAAGCATCTCACAGTGCTTGTCATTGAAATGGTCCTCTCAATATCACTCTGTCTGGTGGAGTTCCTGTCGAAGTTAATGGAGCATTCTATTTTCGGAAAAAGAATTATTAGCTTGTTATCTATCATTCACACAGATGCCATTCTTGGTATTCATAAAGCTAGTCAGGCATATTGTTTATGTCTGCTTCGTTGGTATTTGTTCTGCTGTTTCTGTCCATTGTCATTGTAGAGTCTTCACTAGAAACAAAACATCACAATGGGCCCTCTACTAGCTATCAGAAACAGTTCCGTCAATAGCTTATAGATACTATCAGCACGATTATTTACCAACTTTTTCACCATATCCTGAATTGACCTCTTTTTTTAAAACTGTATTTCTCTCTTAATCCCTGATTATTCACTTACTTCATCTCACATAATAAGAAACACAACACAGCTCCCTGGGTGCCTTCATAGAGTGGCATGGCATTTTCTCTCCAGGCTGTATAAACAGGGCAATTCAAACACACACCTCACATATGGGACGCGCATTATGATATAATACTCAGTCACCCAACTTCACCTCTGTAAGGTCTTACCCATTAAAATCAATGTGTGCCAAAGGGTCACAATAAGGTCACATGACCTTATTATCAGTATTTCAAGAGTGTAATTTAGCCTCGTAATAATCTATACCTCATGCTTGGATGATCTACATCTGAACTTCCTCTGTAGTGTCCTCTTATGTTAGTGTGGAGCTCAACCTGAGGTGGATTGGAGTTCCCGGGAGCAGGGTAGAGGTCACTAATTCATGGGCGGTAACTGTGTGTCCGACTTCATATTAAATCCTGGCCATGCTCAACCTATGGCGTCTCTCTGAAGCCCAAACATTTCAACCTCTGACCTCCTGGGAGGCTTGGTTTACAGCCGGAGTTAACAGTGCTGATAGCATGCTGAGAACCTGCCCATTTGATCCAGGAGGCAACTCACTAGGGACTGCTTTACAACCAGTATCATTGTTGAAAACTGTGGCAGTTTCCAACATCTCAGTAGCCTATTAAACTAAAAAAACAACAATCTTCTCTGGATGAAGATAGCGATAACCTTGTATGTATCGTTTTTCCATTAAAATGACTTTATCAGAGAATCCAGCCTACAACAATGCCCAATAACAATCTACTATCTCAAAAAAGTCAATTTTCAGGAATTTAGGAACACAGTTGGTTTTGATATTGATATATCTGTAATACATTACAATACATTTTTTACTGGTTGGTTTAGCCCCACAATAATGAAACATGTTAAACATGGGAGATAATTTTAACTGTCAATTATGGGATAAAGGGACACAGACAGGACAATATTTCTCATATGCTCTTGGACAATGTAGATGAAATAATAGAAGATCAGAAGTAGAAGATTTGCAAACATGACAAGTCACTTTCAGTGTTTTACCTAAGACAGTGAAGACTCTAATCTGTGATGTACCCAGGACCCTGGATATGATGTCACAAATAGTGAGCACAACAATATGGCATAACCTTGACAAAGTTGATGAGCAAATAAGAGTCCAGGTTATCAGCTGTCAACATCCCTGTTGACCCAAAAGAGTTGTAGTTTGCCTGGTCCAAGAGCCATCACTGGGCCAGGCTGGATCCAATGCTATTTAGTAGCACTGGAGTCTGCCTTTATGCGACATCCGTCATATTGGAGGCCAAAACTGATATACTCCATACAATGTCACAAACTTGTAATAGAGGGTACAACAGTTTAGTATTACATTCACATTACATATTGCCTTCAAATGCTAGTAATGAAGGAGTCATAATTCATAATCCATTTTAGGCCAGACTAGAAACAATTTGTTTTGAAAATATATGAGCCTTCAGTTATAAATCAGTTATGCCCAAAATAATTTAATGCATAGAGTTCTGGACTGATAACACAAATAAGATTATGATGACTACATATGTCATAGTTACTGATATGTAACATGATTTAACTGAATGCTGCTAAAATATGTTATTCTATATAGCTAAAGTGAAAATTGTGGCTATTGAAATATGTATGGGTTCAGTAACAGATTTAGTCTTCCCCATAGATTTTCCCTTATCTTGGGAACAAGAATTGTAAATTGGAAATCATCAGCCTAATCCTTTTCTCATAAAAACAAGAAAATATCTTGCAATAACAAGAGCAGATCTCATACTAGCAAGAAAGGTTTTCGATATTATGAGATCCTTTTGTCATAATAACAAGTGAAGGCCTCATAATTCTGAGAAGAAATCTTAGGAGAAAACAGTAAAAAAAAATCAAGATGAATGCAGTATGCTATTAGCTACCCAAGTAGCTAGCAAGGCTAGCGAACTAGCTAGACAACAACCAAGCTAACTCAAACCAGTACCACTGTAGCTGGATGGATGGCTTTTAGGCTAATGCTAACTAAGCTACTATCGTGCATAAATTCGAGCATTTAATATTACAGTTAGTGAATTTATCGTTTCCTCCACATACTTACGCACTCTACTATCCCAGTAGAAGCTCTGTTATTTTACTTTTAAAGTAAAATTACTGGTATAAAAGTCAACTTAAGTAAAACTAAGAAGTAGCTCATTTAACATGTACTCAGAGTGAAAGTTAGTTACTGGTAGACATTGTTATGATCTTTCTCCAGCAATGCAAGAAGAATGAGAGGACAGTTCAGTATGTGATGAATTGCACATAGATATATGTTGAAAATGTTGTGAAATGTATGCTTATAATTACTGACTTCAAATACTCACTCACCTCTATACTCAAAAAGTGCAAGTACACAAAAAACAAGAGTAACTATCATTTGTTCACTATTTAGTGAACATGCAGGGGTATGGGTACATTTTCTGGTTCAGAAGTGTTTGTAATACTATGTATTGAAGTTAATTTGGGTGTACAAACTCAACCAAACAAGTCTGTGAGTCCATTACAAGTCAAGTCAGCCTCTGAGCTGTTTTAAGTGGAGCAGCTCCAGAAAATATCTCTTGATATCACTGATAAGGGTTCTGGCAGTCTGGTTTCTGCCTTTGGTAGAGACTGGTCCATTTTCACAACTACAAAAACATGCTATTGTGTGAATTGTTTGAATTATGCTTTAGTGCTCATAGCTCATAGCATTGATATTTTGCAGAGACATTGCATGACACCAACTAATAGAACACCAATTCACTGAGAAAATAAACCTTTTGATCAAACAATGCTTTGTGAGAATGTAGCTAATAAGCTGTAAGTGGCCATTTAAAGGGTTCCACATTAACCACCTCATCCCAGAGTCTTTTACCACACATTTATTCCCCAATTAGCAGTAACCCTGTGAATGGCTGGCAGAGGATCATGCTAGCTACTCTGAACTACAATTAGAAGCCTTGTATTGAATCAGCATTGTGGAGTCTACAGTCCCGCTCCTGTGAGGGGTAGTGTTTTTATTTGTCACCTGGGAGCACTGCTCTGAGGCCAGGTCACTGCTCCACACAGCAGGGACCTAGTAAATCGCCTGTTGCTGCCGCCTAGGCTGACATGCAACAGGGCTGCCATTCAACCATCTTGTGAGGAATGTCTCCTGCACCAGTGGGGGGGTTGGACGGAAGTTAGATCTGGTTTAAAGGGAACAGACGGATGAACCGTGTGCGGACAGTGTTTCCTTTGAAAAGCCATTCAAAGAATCCTTTGATAGTGGCCTGTATCAGCTGATTACAAGTATTTTTATATGGTTGGTGTCTAATGCATTTAACTGATACACCCCAATGCCCATAGAATACTTTGTTGTGCCACTGGGAAATATCTGGGCATTTACTTTTTGATGTGCTAAGACAGAGACACAATCAAATCAAGCTGTCATCAGATTCAAGTGTGCTCAGGAAAGACCAACTTTACTATAATTGTTATTACACTTATTGTCACTTTATCCTTTAAAAACTAGAGAAGTTCCATTCATATTTTCAAAAGAAGAGGAAACGGATCTATCTACTCTTAGAAATCATACGCAGGCATACATTCATACACTACATCACTGAAAGTATCCCTGACCAAGGCTATAATAATTCTCTCAAAAACAAAAGCTGAAGAGTTTAGGTCAGACCAGACCTCTTGCTAAAGATGGAAAAGTGGTGTGAAACACTCAGACTCGCTCCTCTACTGCCAAAAGCACCAAGATTTGTGCGTCATCAAATTACCAGTAGTGTTGCCAGTCTCAATTGTAGGGTAACATAATGACTGTGCTTTGCTGAAATAACGAATAATTGCAATTCTAATGGCATGGCATATTTGTCTTCAGCTCTGTACAATGTCATCATACCTCCTAACACTGATTTATCTCGGTTGATTTCATCTTATCAAGCAACGTAACATTTCAGCATATTGAGACATGATCATTATTCACCTTTTTAATGTCATAAACATAACTCTGCAATGAGCAAAAGATTAAATTCAGGCCTCCACAGAGCTAGCAATAAATATCACCCACCTATTCTATGAATGAACAGAGGAACACATGAGCAAGAGTTTCTCAAACATGTTTCTTGCCTCCAGCTAACTGTGACAGTGAATAGCCTACGACTAGTGTACAATTAGCTGTAGCAGCAGGGGGGCAACCTTAACAATGGTGTTGTTTTCCTCTTGCCATTGCTGTTCAGTTTTATGGCCAACCTAAATGAATGTTACTTGGATTCCTTACAATTTACACCTCTGTTTTGGATTCTACATTTACAACGTACAGAGTCAATCAAGGTGATGATGTAAGAAGCAAAGAAAGACTAAGGCAATAAAATATTTATCACATTTATTATTTATTGTAGTTCTGCTGGTGAGTTGCTTTCTGATTTTTAAGGATGTTTGACAGTTGAGCTTCATTCACCATGTATTAAAGATGAAAAATCAATATAATGAACTCCTACCATACATTTCCAGACACAGTCAGGTGTCTTCTCATGTCAGATTTATGAATACACTGACATTGCAACAACCTGCCAATATTAGCTAGGAGTGCTATGAAATAGAGTGTGCTGAGATGATCTGTGCCAGCTTGTGGTTAGGCTTGTGAGTGAGTGTGTTGCCTGGTAGAATCAGCCCAGTCAGGACCGTGAGTTGAAAGGGTGAGGGAGGTGGTGGCAGGGTGCGCCGGGGAGCAGTCAAGGATAGACCTTCAGTGTTTGTGGAGGGAGGGAGGCCGGCCAGCTCGGGTTCTGGGGGGACTAAGGGGCTCGTGGGCTGGCTGGGGGTGTGAGGGTGGTGGGCTGGAGGGTTTTCTAGCCTAGAGACTGTAACTCATTGTAGCCTGACTCCACTGGCTTGGGTGGCAAAGATCGTGAAGTCCTGGACATTCATCAACCTGCCGAGGAGGGCCGACTGACTGGAGCCAGGGCCTGTTTTCTTCCCCCTTCCTCTCCCTCTCACCGTGTCAATGGCATCCAATGCAACTGTGCCGCAGCAGCCGCCCTGAGGAGACAGACCCGGGTCAGTGCAAATAATCAGGGCTCTGACGCCTTGCCTCGTTACTGGGCAGGGGGGGAAAACCCCAAGCAGAGTGCGGGGGATCCCACAGGAAGCCCGGGACAGGGGTCGCGCAGTAGGTCTGTCAGTTTGGAGAGGATAAGGTTAAGAAGTGGCCATGCTCACCACGGCATAACAACACACAGACACCAGTGAGGCGATACTAACAATAAGATATACTGTACATTGTTGTGATATAGCTGACAGCGAGGCTACAGCTGAATCAAACTGTGATCATTAACCAAGTAGCCCACTCAAAGCCTTAATTCCTCTGTTATCTGCAGCTTTCTCATGCTTCACTTTCTTAACTCTGACAGAATCATGGCTGACCTTTAATGAAATGCATCAGATGGGAGGAACCGACATCTAGAGTGTAGCTGAGCCATTAGTCTGGACATGGGGGCTTCACCCTGTAAGTCATCAGTGGCTTTCCTATGACTTGGTCCCAGTGATAACCGCGCTGAGTCAGGGCCTCAGCTCTGAGCATGGGAAAATCTAAACGGTGGAATGTGTGGGGGAAACATTGTCTGCCCTGATGACACTCCAGAGTCTGCTCTGTGTCCTTTATAAATGAGCCTTATCTTTACTATGACTCAGGCTTTTATGCTTTCACACTAACTGAGTGACGTTATATCAAACCCATGTTCTCTGAGTCCTCAATATTTACATTTCATTTTTGGCTTGTTGTTAAAAAGCTGTCAGTTACAACCAGATGCAATGTCAAATCTCACCTTTATGAAACAGATGTGTCCGTTTCTGTTTTATTTTAGGGCTTGTTGGATTGTGATGTTTCTAGTTTCATGTTCTTCTATTATTTGATCTACTTGGAACTGGAAGCCAGTAACTATCATGATTTGATTTAAAGCATGTCGAAATCCTTTGACTAAGACCTGCTTCCGCACTGATGTTTCCATTTTCAGCAATGAACAGATTTCTCTGTGAAAGTCATCATTTATTCTCTTGTTGACATAGTTCTATTCTGCTCATTTACCATCATAAGACTGAGCCAACAAACATTAGCCCAATATTCAGACATTTGCTGCACCTTTTGTGGATGTTAACAGTCTCTATCCCTTGCCTCTCATCAGGCTCCTCTCACTTTTGAGTTCTCCCATCCAAATATCCTCCCCTGCCCCCTCTTCTCTCCCCTGCCTCCACCCCCCCTCCTCTCCCCAGGGTCTCAACAGTACAAATTTCCGTTTATACCAGTGGCTGGGGCTGACGACACCGCAGCGCTCTACCCCACAGATTGACGAGCCCTCAGATGCCGATTTACTGTACATGGCAGCCACTCTGGAGCCGCCGCACATCTGGAGTGGAGTACGCTTACTGAAAACAGGGGCCAACCTTGGCCCAAGCAAGTGTAGCAGAGCAAAACCGATGAAAGGCAGCCCCCTCACCCCCCTTTTCTCTCCCTCAAACCCTCCTCTCCTCCATCAGCCCCTTCTGCAAACCCCAGATCACTCAAGCTATTACAGAGGCCTTGGAAGGACTGGATTCTGTAAACAAAAACTTGAGAGAGGCATTAAGAGACATGCTTCAGCTAATGATATGATTGTGGTGGGAATGTCTTCACTAGAGCTGCTGAAATCTTCACCTTGAGAGAGAAAGTGTTTGTGTGTGTGTGTGTGTGTGTGTGTGTGTGTGTGTCTCACAATGAACACAGTGGGTTATTGCATAAGCAGTGAACCTTCAGCTCTGAAAAAAAGTTTGCAGCAGCAATATTTCCAAATATGACAATTTGAAATAATGAAAACAATGAGGGAGGGATATTATTAATCTTATGGAATGTAAAACTTTTAATGACATGTCCTTAAGATTCAGAATGATTTCACAAAGTGATGTGGCATCCAAAGACAACAAAGGAAAGCAGATGATTTCCTGTTGGAACCTCATGTTTTGTAATCTCTTCTTTTGCAATTGACAGCTGACATTGTTCCTCACAAGAAGAAAGGTTTTCATGAAGCTGGGATGTAGCCAAACCAGGGAAAATGCCTTGTAACATGTCAAAAATACTCCTGATTCAAAGGAGAAGTCAATCTGTTCTTGTCAATTGTTTTTGACATGCTGGATTTTTTTTGCAGTATTCTTACAGCAAAGTTTATGTCATAAAATAAAGTTAAAATTGATTAAATCCACAATACCCCAATTATCTAGATTATCCCTATATTCATTTATTCAGGTTCCCATGTTTAAAACTTTAAAAACATAAATTGCATTCCACAACCTGCCTCTATTACTCAGTTCTGCTTGTTACCAAGCTCAAACAAGGAGACTGCTTCAGTAGTCTGTCCTGTTCACCGCGTTGAAAGTGTACAGTACGAGTGTGTGTTTGAGAGAGTGTCAGTGCGTCTCTGTGTGCGCGCGAGGTAAAAAGTGTCAAGGAATTCATTGTCTGTTCTCCACCTGTTATTATTCTGGTCCCAATCAACCTGCTAGCCAGTCTGGAGCCAGTGGCCATCTGGAAACACTGCTCTGTTTATAAACTTGGCAAGGATCAGCACTCCGGGGCTCTGACCTCCCACACAAATCTGGAAACAATTAGAGCAAGACAGTCTGGCTGATTACTGCGAAAAGGCCCAGCGTGGATCCCACTGACGGCTGTGGGGACGCCAGAGCCTTGTTATAGAAAATGCAAACTCAGTTTTACACACAAACTCTTGCGCCATGAACACACACACACTTACACTTACATGATTATGTAGCCTTTCTTCTTTTCCTCCAGAGTCTCTATTTTGGTATTTTTTTTCTTATAGACATGGACAGACAGAGGCATGCACACAACCACACACACACATAAACAACACAATTTATTGATCATTTTACATTGTTTACGAAATGACTTAAACATCAGATTTATTTAAAGAAACAGACTCTCATAACCTCTATCCACATATTGACTCATGCTCAAACAAACTGCCAACATAAAATCCTAAATTTAGACATGGTTTTGGAACAAAACAGGACAAAAACATGTTTTTTTCAGATAGATAATGTTGGTGTAACCTTTCCCTTATATATAGTTATATTCATTATACTTGTGGTTAACTTGCTTCGCACAGACCTTACATGTGTAATACATCACATATATAATACTAAAAGATTTTTGCATCCAGAGACTGGGAGCATGTTCATGGAAAGGCCAGCTCAGAGCTTCCCCTTGCAAAAAAGCAGGGAGTGATGTGGAGGTCATTTCAGATCATATAGTTATTGATCAATTGTCTGGATTGCTTGGATTATGTTTGCCTTCTCCCTGTCAAAATCTGAAAGGCCATATTGAGATGTGATTTATATTTGGCAAACATTTGAGCTTATAAAAATATTTGATTAATTCTTCATTAACCTGGATTCTGCTTATTTTTGCAATGCAATTTGTATGTATTAAAGTGCTAAGGAATTACATGTTACTGAAAAAAAAGCAACAAACTAATTTTCAAAAAAAATATTATTTCTTAGTTTCTGCTGTTGTTATAAATTGATCTTAGTGCAGTGATCCAGGGTCAGTGTTAATAAAACACCCCAAAAGATTAATTAACAGCATATAGTTTCCTGTATGAAAGGTCTTCTCAGACAGACACAACCAACAAAAAATCCCCCAAAGCTTGATTGGGCAAGAATCTGATTAGAAATACCCACCACACATTCGTCAATGCCAAATATCAAGGAAATACATCTTGCAATGATGTGGCAAACTAATGGATACTTACATGATTCACATTTTGCTGATTGTGTTCGTTGCACAGTTTCTATCTCAATGTTTTCCAGTGCCTTTTTCAGTTTCACCATTACAGCAACTCATACCCTGCACTCCCAAAAATGAAAAATACAGTATGTAGAATATTGAGCTCAAAATTTAGTTTCTCCTCTTTCTTCGGAGAAACAATAATTAAGAGGATCAAAATGCATCAAAATGCTAATAATGATGGAGAATAATTGCTCTGCCCACTTTACACTCTTTCTCTCCCCCTATTCTCTCTCTCTCTCTCTCTCACATACACACACACACACACACTCTCCTTTATAAGGATTTATGGTATGCTGTTGCACAGTGCATGTGAATAAACCAGGAGGGGCTGCTTTTAATAAGCAAAGATTATAGGAAATGGGCTCAAAGCCCAATAGAACATTTCCAGCTGGAAGTCCATCCTCGTTCTAGAAGGAGTACAGCACACCAGCCAGTTTAACAAGGAGAGAGACAGAGATTGAATGCAGATACTGCATTAATACTTTCCCATTTCTGTTTCATTACTTACGTTGTTGGCTGTTTTCTCTCTGCTGCCATGCTCCTGTGACTTCTCCAAATACATATCTAGACCTAAGTCATTGAATCACTTCAGTTAATACAGTATAAGAAATGCTTCATTTCCAGGTCATTATAAATACTACAACATTGGTATTGCTCTGAAGCCTTTACAATAACTACATGTGACATATCACAACGTCGGTTTATGTTAAAGGTCACAGAGAAAATGAACAATAATTTTAATAATGTCAAGTGACTTCTGAATCACTGTCACTTGGATAACGTGACAGTCAGTGATTCATGGTAGTGCTGCAATAATCACTTCCTCTTACCACTAGCCCTTCCACTGAATATCAATAGGGCCCATGGCATGATTACTGATCATTTATGATCACTTGATCATCAAATTAGAAACCATGCTATTGCTTATGAAATCCTAGCGCCTTTGACAGTATCAACCACATTTGGTCATATGTATGGTAAATGGTTTATGTACACTTCGCCCCCTCTCCTTTTTGGAAACTACAAATGTGGAACAGAGAAAGAGTGAAAACAGGATCCTGATCGGATAATGTCTACGTCTGGTGCACAGAGCTGGTGTATTTTTGAAATACCAGAGGAAGAGCAAGGGCAGTGTCCTTCCTGGTTTTCTACAGCTTCCTGTACGCATCCCCCAAAGTGGAATTTGATGCAGAGCCACTTGTTACACATTCACTCCCAATGCCATTGTTTCACTGACCATTGATCTTCTGAGATTTGCTTCCGTTGACAACCCAGCCCTGTTGACTAACCCAGAGGCCCTAGTCCTCTCGGGAATAAGCATCACTAATGACCATGTGAATCATTGCTTGTGGCATTCAACATGCCCATCCGCACAGTGTTAGGCCTTCCACTGCCTTCCAGTAACATGCTATAACAATGTGGGAAAAGTCTCCCAGGTATCATAATGCAGTTAGTAAGCTGCCACGATGATGAAAATAACACAGGCAAGTGTACAGACATTCACAGGCATATTTGTGGGTGGATTGCACAATAAAACATAAGAAACAACCCCTGTAGAAGTCTGAGAAATTTCCTACACTTTCACTAATTTAATCTGAACACTAGTTAGTTTCTCAGTAATATGTATATGTAATATGTAATATGTACAACCATACAAGAGTGTGTGTATAAAACACATGTTCAGGAAATGACACACCTGTCTGTGTGAATCCAGGTGTTCCCAACAGGTGGTGCACCGCAGCTCAGCTCCAGGTGGTGGCAACAGGCTCTTATTTCATCAGATGCAACAACCACTTTCCTCTCTTCCACACTGAAGTCCTTCTCTGCTGGAAGGAGTCATGCTGGGAGCCCATTTAAATGGCTACGGGCAATGTAATAAACATCCATGCTCAAGAAGTCAGAGATCAGAGATGAAAATAATTAATGTACCTTTGTGCATAAGCATTAGACATTGACTCTTTCTCAGTTAGCTTTAAATTTAACCATTATTTAACCATTATTTAACCATTATTTAACCACTGTTTAACAGGTCAAAAAGCCAATTAAAGCGGCCCTATTACAGGAATTCAAATTTTCCTCCATTTATATACACATATAATCAAAGATGCTTGAAGTAGAAATTGTTCAAATTTGTTTGAGTGATTTAAAATTATTGCATTTTCAAAAATCCTCCCTTTTTTTACAGGCAGTTTCGGACTAACACCAGTCATCACATCACAACTGGCCTTGGTCTTGTTTTGCTCCCTTCACTAAACAATTGTTGAAATCATTCCAATCAGGCAAGTTTTCAGCATTTGATCTAGGTCTTAAAAAAGAGAAAAACACAAGTCAAACGCTGGACATGACATGGACGATGAGGACAACCAAACCACTTGAACAGACAGAGTTGGATACAATAGAGCAGGGACAAAATGGCAATGAGAAAAGCAACAAAGCAGACACAGGCATAAGCCTGAGGGAGGACCATCATAAAAACAAGAACATGCACAGTAAAAGAATCAGCCAAATATGCTTATTATCAAGTCAAGTCAAAAGGGTTCACCAGAGGATGCTGGGCAAAGGAAAAATAACCGAATGAGTGATACTCTCTGTTATGTCCAGTGGAATCCTGTAGGTGGAGTGGATCCTCCTTCCTGTATGTTCCAAGCATGATCGGTCTGTGACCATTGGAGACACTGATCTATGCTGCTGTAATCATCAGTCTCACAGTTTATAGCCTGTGAATATTGGATGTTACACAGTCCCACTAGCCAGTCTGTGTGATTAATGTTTCAATTAAAAAAAGGGCAGAGGAGCAGGTTACTGAATAGAGCCGGGGCGTAGATGATATTATTGGGAACATTTTCTATTTGATTATACTGGATGTGAGTTAAGGAAAGTTCCTCTCATACCTCAAGCAACCCTGGAGGGCTGGAATGAAAATGGAAAAAAGAGCATAGCTAATAGTGAGGGAATACATTTTTAGAAAAGTGTGGAATACACAAGAGTTATGAAATTTTCCTTTGAACATTTATACTGTTAAATGGTTAAGGTCAGATCTGGGGAAGATATCACATTGGTTCTGGTCTTTTTTTTATGAATGTTTGAGGGTTTTCTGCAGTGAGAAAGCTGGCAATGGACACCCTGAGGAAGCAGGTGTTTCAGATTTGAGTGGCAGGTGGTGATCTATTTCCTGTGATGCAGCCAGAGCTAGAGCCACCTGATTCATTTATAATTCCACATTACAGTGTGATAGAATCCAAAAAAGCAACAATAAAACTGGGTTCAATTTGATAGCCCTTAGATAGAAAACCAATGCAAGCAAAAACATTTATGCTGCACATATCAGGTAAACATCCATTCCTTTCTCCCAGCTAAAGCATTACTAAAATATCCTGACACACAGTACACCCTTTTTCTATCAGCAGGTGAAGTTGGTATTCCATTTCCACCCTTCGATAAAATTGGACAACCACAACACATAATCCTTGTTTGGGAAATCAATGCCACCCTTGTCCTAAAGCTATGATCCCTAAACACTAGCTCTAAAAGTATTTACTAAAACAGTGGTGGCTGCAAGCTGCGTGTTTTAACTTGTAATCTGTGCTCAGATTCACAGCTCGCAGCCTTGGAATGTAAGGCTTTTCTACTTGCTTGGGGTGGTGCTATCTGCCCCATTATCAGTCTATCATTATGCCAGAGTTGTCACACACACACACACACACACACACACACACACACACACACACACACACACACACACACATTCACGCTGACCTATA
>OOFE01010798.1:13168-54751 GCA_900323365.1 Monocentris japonica
TGCACACATGCACGTACAAACATGCAAACACAAATATTGCATGCTGTTGCACTGTACACACACACATTTCACGGACGCCGATGTGCAGGAGGCCATGTTCAACCCAAATGTGCATAAGAATCTCACAATATGGTTTTAACAGTAAAAAATCATATTAAAACAGCTTTGTAAAATATTTTGAACAGAAACATATCAGAACAATATTTAGGTCCAGATTTCACAAAAGGGTGCAGGTGCATACACACACACACACACACGCACGTGCACGCACACACACACACACACACACACACACACAGAGTATATGCTTTTGAATGGATTCTCTACTTGGGATGATGAGCACACCTGCAATCGTTATTTCTGAAGCCCCACTGATCAATGAGACTACAAGATGAAAAGGATAGGGCAGAGGATTCTTGTTGTTACAGTACAGAAGGTGCTTCCAATCGATTTGTGGAGAGACACATGCTACACAACAGAAAATGTGGGCAATTACACCCTTGCTTCAAATGTCAACTGATATTTCTGAGACGCTCTGGAAAAAAATTGACGTGTGGTAGTGGACTCAGACTTTTGGACCCCACTGCATATACATGTACATGTGCACTTATACAGTCATAATGTGCGTACGTACATGTTTGATCATTCTGACAGAAGGCTGAAGGCTGCTTCAGTCACTTTCATAAAGTCACTGCAGGAGAAGCATTTGCTGGGGAGTACTGTAGCCAGTTCCTGGAAATCAGTCAAATTACAAGATATATGAACTGTAGAGTTGCATGTCCACAAGCACCTCTGTTTTTGTAAATTGTTTTCAAATTGAATCAAATATCTAAACCTCTTCTTTTACAAGGAGAATAATAAGGTGGTTTTGCAAGGCCTGAACTCTTAACCTTTCCCTTTGGGCTCGTCACAGAGGAACTTCCTGTTGTTTTCTTAGTTACACAGATTGAAAATTCTGCATGGCTTTTGAAAATAAGCCTCCTCTTTTTCTAAGCCACAGGCTATGATTATAAAATATCAGATAGCTGGAGGCTACACAGAGATACCTGGAGATAAGAGCTAGTTAAACCTGTCTTCTTAAAGACCGCACATAATGTCTTCACAAAACACTGGACCTCATTTGATATCAGTTAGCTAACTGTCTTTTGTTTTGCTTTTTTCTACATCATTGCTAGGTGGGCATCATATGCTTAACTAATGCCTATCTGCAGTTCTACAGTGATACATTCTTAGATTACATTATGAAAGACAAACTGAACATTTTCATAGCAGGTAAATTCCCATTTGAGGGGAGAGTGGTCAATGGCATGAGAGATTTTGTTATATGCTTTGCTAAATACCTTGTTGGCAGCTCATTCGTACTTAAAACTTCCTCTGTTTGTGCAGGTATATTTCCCAGTTGTCAGAGTTCCTAAGTCCACCATGCAGGCACATGTCTCATGAGATTGAGTGACATCCTCTGCTTTTAAGAGGATTTTATTTTGTGAAGCCCGGGAGATGGACCATGGCGCTAATCTATTCTGACACTGTCATGCTGGTGGATCTGCTACTCACTCAGGCAAAGCAAACAGAGAAAAGAAGGCAGATCATTTTGCTCCTCTGCCCTCATTGTTAAAACCTCTGTTCTTTCAGGAATCCACTGTGATAATTGTTGCTTTGTGTTGGAGATACATGTCATTACATTTGCTCTTTCTACTAGCTGTTGAGAGTAACATTAAAATTGTAATACAAGGTGTGCTCTATGTCCTAACATTACCTGCTGATATAATACAGACGACTAGATGATTTAGTGAGCGCTTGAAGGTACATTTAAATTCCTGCAACTGCATGTTGGTGGGTATAGATGTGATCTTTGAATTTCCAAACCAGCATGAGGGTTACACATCTTCCATATCATCTCACTCAGGTTTTTATCGGCACAAGCTGAAACAGGCTCTGGATCTTAAATTTCATAGCTCAGATCAAACTGCAAAACATTCTGACGTGGAATTTTAAAGTCCTGGCTAAACACCACTTTGCCGAAGAAGCCCACTCTCTGCGGTATGTCAAAAATAAGTTTGCATTGAACGTCCATTAACCTGAAAGACGATTGCCGGGGGGCCTTCCATTACCACTCCTACAACAAGAAAACATTTTGAGCAAGTGTTGCACATAATGAGTCAGGTATTCTTCAGAAGATTCTTCTGTGCATTCTTCACACTGAACCTTTTCATTCGTTTTCCCTCACTCAGGAGAGTCTTCTGTGCAGATGATTACTGTCACACTGTGATGACAGGAATCCCACCAGACATGACCAGACGTGTCAGGTGGGCTTACATTGCTCTGAGGTTTACAGTACTGCATCAGCAGCTACAGGTGCCTTCACAGCATAAAAACAGAAATGAATCAGTTCATCCCTACATACTGCAGTAGAAGGTATTGGAGGCTGACTGCAGTGTGGGCTTAATGATCATAAAGGGTTAGTCCCAGTTGTAGCATGAAATGAGGCACTCTACAGTGAAGTGAAAAGCCACTGCTGTATGGCCTCCTAGGTACACTGGTTATTATATATCCAGTTTTGGGCTTAGCCTACTCACATAAAAACTAACATTTTGAATTTTGATTATTGCTATTAACTGCTGAGTGTTTTATTTATGATATACAACTTAATCTTACAGTGAGTAAATGTTTGTGGTTCTTTTTTCGTTAGCTAGAAGATAAAAGAGACATTCTCTGGAATTGTAATTGCTGTTATGGTGTATTATTCTCCGCATTAGCCTCCATGACAAGTATCAAAACAATCCTATAATTTTGTGTTCAAGCCCTGGGATTTTCCAGTTCCTCTATCAGAGCTTTAGAAGTGTAAGTCATAGTGTGCGGATCTGGTTAGTTTTCTGACTGAGTCTCCAACTTGTCCTGACAATTCGACAGGTTGGGTACCTCTCAGTAGAAACACCTCAGCAGCGTCACGTCTGCTACCTGCACCTGCCACAGGCAAGTGCCTCTGCCTTACAAAGGCATAACTTAATGCCGGAGCAGGTCCCAGCCTGCATCCTCTCTCCCTGCATCCTCTTACTAAGCCCTGGCTTGTTATTCTCAGTGTCCCATTGTCAGACCGAGGAAGGGAAGAAAAAGTAGCTACTTGACCTCCTTTGGTCATTTTCTTTGCCATGACTTTCAAATGAGAGAATATTGCTTGCCCTGGAAGAAGTGTTGGATTGTCTCTAACATTTATTGGGGGCTTTGCTGGAGAATTTTGAATCTTCCTCCCAGCTGATGCTATGGTGCAAGAACTGAGTGGCTGATAATTGTATCACAGTGTGTCTGGGATATTAGCATATCCAATTCATTCTCTAAATTGGCTCTATATGAGCCACAATCAGGTGGAGATAACTAACTTTTATCAAAGGGTCCTTTCAGAGAGAGGACGCTATTTCTCAACAATACCATCACCTCAGCTGCACTGAAGAATCAAATTCAGATTTCAAATGAAAACACTTTAGGAACAGTGAATCTGTGAGACAAAAGTCAAAGTGTGATCCCTCACTGCTCACGATAGCCCTCTGATGCATGCCCAAACAGATATTATTTTGCATTCCTCTTTCTTTATCTCCATCTTCCTCTGCATCTGGTGCCAGTTGCATCATCAAAATGCTCCTATTCCTGTTTCCTCCCTTCCTTCAATGGCTGATCACCCTACACTGTGAGCAAATAGACCCACTAAGGCATAAATTTAGTAGGACTGTGTATGAATTTATGTCTGAATGGACAAAGGGGAGTTATTAATGCCTGGAAGATATGTATTTAGAGCAAGAGAGCATTATTCTACTTGAGCGGAAGTTGATGGAATTAAATCCTGTCCATATTACTCAGAAAATGGTTTGTGTTTTCTCTGTGATTCATATGCCTAGCCTCTACAATCTGCTGTCAGACTACTGTAGGCAATATTCTATGGGGTTGGATACAGTTGCAGTTCTTGGCCCAACTGAGAGGCTGAATACTGTGTACATTGAAGAATTCCCTTTAATAATGAATTGTGCAGTCCAGTGTTGCTTGCACAGTGTTTTGTTTTATTGCCCAATTTATCATTTCATTGTATTTTTCACTCTGAATTCATCTTGGATGATGGACAGGAATATAGGTTGTTGGCATGACAAAAACAATTGGTTGTTCTTTTCCACTACGCTCCATGAAGAGGAAAAGTACTTTGTCATTCATTCCTCTCTGCCTTCCCTGAGATTGCCATTGCTCCTCCTTGATGCCTTGTACTTCTGGGAGAGCAGAGAAAAGAGGGCAGCTACACCTGCGGCTGCTGAACAAGTGTATCACTGTCTGGGCGCTCTGTCCTGGCTTGTTGGACCCTCTCGCCTGGAATGCGCCGATGAGACAATCAGGTGCAATAGGCGCGTGGCAGCTTGCTGCAGGGAGAGATAAGCTGCTCTGAGATCCCGAGCAAGGAGCGGCAAAGGACTCAGCACACTATCCAGCCCCAATCAACACCTACCCAAACCCTGGGACGTGCCAATACAGAACCACTGGAAATGACACATCACTGAGCACGGTGGTTGATTTCTAAACAGCTCTTCTCTTGGTGCAACGACTGTAGATTCATAGTGTATTGCTCCTTTGCCTATCCCAGTATGACTCACTCATGGAGAAAGGGTGGAGTACTGTGAGATTTTGTTTAGCCTGAGGGAAAGAAAAATTAATTTCTATCAAGAAAAGGTCACAAGCAATGTTCCAGCTTCACAGGAAATGCATCAACGCACATAATTGGATAACCCATCAGTTTTCGGGGCACCTTGATTGAACTGGCACTGTTTGCCAGTGATATTTGGTTAGTTCTACAGGACGTTAGTGAAACATGCTGAACACCAAGTTGCTTTAATAACAACATAGTTTCTGTCACATCAGTTTTGTATTGGCATGTGATTACAAACCAGCTTAAATTCAAATATATTGTAACAAGGGATGAGCTTGTAAGTGAAAACTGGAACAGTCCTATTTCACTTTGTAATGGGACTTTCAAATGAACTAATATACAAACTATTATATTATAAAGTATAATATTTAGCTTTATAATAATTTAACGTTTCATCATAAAATGATATGTGCAGGCAGTGCACATATGACACATAAATACTGCCTATGTTGCTCATAGACAACTTATCTATCTAATTTACAAGGAATAAAAATCTTATGTGTTGTTATTTTTTGGCTGACTAATGCTAAGATTTCTATTAGATAGCCAATGATCTGAACTCCAACCAATTTATGTTCCTGAGAATTATGGACTTCATGTGGCTTCCCCTCCGGCCATAGCCACCCCCCATAGTTAAACAACTTAAGTCTTGGGTCACACTGTGGTTATGCGGTCTTTTTTTTGGAAAACATCATAACCTTTCACTACTTGTGAATTTAGATTAATGGCTTGATAACAACAGGTCGTATATTATCTTGAGACATATTTGTAAAACTCCACGATTCCTTTTCTGAAGGGAATATTATTTACCACTGAAACCCAAGCAGGACTTTTGAGAAGAAACGACCCTTCTCAAATGTTCATTTTTCCAGAATGTGTGTGTTTTTGTTGTCTAGGTTTTCCTTGGTGGCAGTGAACAAAGCGTTCTACTGTGGAGTAGTTTCAGCAATCGCAGACACAGTGTCTGTACAGGGAGTTCCTGTCCCTGGCCCAAACCCACAGACCAACAGCAAAGAAGGACAAGGTCAGCTATTGCCTCTACTTTCTCTTGGCATCAAGGCAGAGGAGATTTACCTCTCTCTAAAGTTGTATTCCTTTAAGCTTCGTGTCAGTGGGCTTACTTTACAGTCAAGCATAAAAAATAAATCTTAATGAAGCACGAAATTTTTTTTACAGTAGTGCTTTATCAAATTTGGTACAGCCAGAAGCTTCAGAGCAACTTCAGCAACTTACAGGTAGGTTAGTGTACTGCCCTGCTTATATCGCTATCCAGATAAAGTGTATAATAATAATAATAATAATAATAATAATAATAATAATAAATACATACATAAATAATAATAATAGATAGGTATTGTGTAGTCCATGTTGTTTTAACTCTTTGCTTGTGCAGCCAAAGATTATGAGACAATTATCAGAGGTTGGAATTCCAGACTGTGCAGCACATGATAAGGGAAGCTCAGCAATTGTAGAAGATAAAAGCAGAGACACTCACCAATGAAAACACCAGAGGTCTTATCAGATTGTGATAGACTTTGTAGATCCTCCCTAATCTGTGTGTACTGGCTTTGAAACAGCTTTCACTGTCACTTAACAAGCTCTGCTCTGTGTGGTTCATCACCTTGGACTGTGATGGAATTCACTTTGTTGATTTAAAAATGGAAGCTTTTTTTTTTCACTAAAGAGAATTGATTATCATTTTTTTTTTCAAAATTGGGTACTCTGATGCAATTATTCTCTTACAAGTGAGAGCACTTACTTGAATTTGGAGTCAAAATTAATTTTAGCTAGTTAAAGCAGAGCGACAAGCTAAATATCCCTGATGTGCTTAGATTTCTTAGATGTCCTTCTGCAAAATAATTTTAAAAAAGAGGATGCAGTCTGCACATGGAACACAGTCTTCATTTTCTTTGGTATTACTCTGACTGAGAGCTTACACTTCCTCTCTAACAACTGCACTAGGGCTGGAGTGGGATAGCTGACCTTTTGCAGTGCAGCAATCTCCAGCGTCATTTTCATTCTAGATTACAGGGTCCATGCACCGGTATCTGGGAAGCTGGCTCGCACAAGGCCTAATGACCCAAGCAGAATTTTGTGGAATCTGACCTTTGACTTCATGCTAACACTGACATCATCAACATTTTTGAAGCCGGAGTAAGAAGATTGTACAACATGATCTACGACAGAGCCAGTCTCATGACATTTAACCATTGTTTGATTTCTTTTTTCAAATAGTCTGAAGGCTGCAGTTCATTGGCATACTCCGAGCTCCAACAAAAGCAGAGTTTTGGCTACTGAGCAGAGTGGAAGGGAGGGAAATCTCATTTTCGAACTCTGTACTAATGCAATGTGTGACCAGCTTTTGTGGAACTAGCTCTATTTTTGTATCCTCTAAATTTTACACAGAATTTATGAAATGTAATAAGCAATGCAGACCTGCAGGCTTTTGTGGAACAGGGACCTTTATTGACGGGCAGCAAAAACTCACTATGACAAGACAAGAAGATTTTAAAGTGAAATTTTGTGACGTCATTATCCCTTTAATGACATTACATAATTTAACTTTTTTTCCTAGTTCCACAAAATAATTATGGGTTTTCAAACAGCAAAATACTGACTTCATGTCTCAAGTCATTGGTTGTGCAACATATTTTTGAACTTGAGTAGAAGATTTCAACACCATGTATTATCCTATATGCCTATGCATTGCCATACTTCAACACAGCAAACTTAATGAAAACTTGAACAAATTGTCCCTTTGAATTATGCCACTTGACAAGAAAAATGTACTTCTCAATGTACTGCTTTGCCTCACAATTCTTTGATCTGACACCCTACAGAGGAAAAAGTACAACAGGCCTGTACTTCGTGATAACAATACAATTATACAACATTATTGACCATGGTGGTGGCTCCTTTTAACAAATCATGTGCATGCAAGCAGCCCCCCTACGGGAGCTCCCTTGTCTGCACCACTTCCTAGTGAGTAAGAGTAGCTCCAGACATGGTGATGTACCCAGGGCCCTGCCTGCTCCTCCACACCTACCCTACCATGTCATCACGGTCAGGGCTACTCACTCTGTCGTAATTACCTCAGGCTGACACACAACGAGGGGGATGCCTTCAAGTAAACATAGTCCAGATTCTGGCCCAGCTCACTTCAAAGCTGGAGCATGCTGATAACAAAGAAGGCCCTGGAGAGTCCCTCCTCCCCCTCCCGCGGAGAGGGCAGCCGGGACACACAGGGGGGCAGATAGTGGTGGTGGAGTGAGAGAGTGGAGGTGTGAAGTGCCTTTTGACAGAGCAGCACCTGCTGCTTCTTCACCATCAACCAGCCCCTGCCATTTGTCTTAGCTGACCAGATAGTTTGGGCCAGGGATTAGTGGAAGGGGGTTCAACCAGAAGGCATGTCGATGGGGAGTTTGTGGAGGAAGGGGAGAAGGGACGGAGTGTGTGTGTGTGTTTGGGGGGGGGGGTGACCTCCTGTGTTCGGACACTCCCTCTGTCATGCCAGTGGAACATTCCAGCTGTCTGTGGCAAGTAACACCGCTGTTGTAGGATGATGACGTGTCTGCTTCTACAAGCCCTCATGGATATCCCGTTCTTTACTCACCCTGAGTGGCACGATGGCGAAATCGCATTTCTCATATTGATGCGATCTTCAATTATCTTAGGCCAAGGCTTGTCACAGTTGCTTCAATCACAGAGGCCTAAATTAGTGTTAATCTGAATGTCATTAACATTATCTCCTAATACAATCCAAATGGTGCTTGTTGCCTTTAAAGTCTTGCCTTATCCCACATCAGTCAGTGTCTTCTCATCTCTTATCAGCAGTGGCTTTCTCTGCAGCTCGTGACACAGCTGGATCAGGACTCCTGTGATCAGTCCACTGGAATGAAAGCACTGGTGCAGACCAGGCAATCTCTGAAAATACTCAAAGGATGTGGTGTAGGCAGAGGAATGCAACAATGACGGAAGATATTTATGGCAGTGAAGACTGTGACTACTAGCTGGAAAGACAAACAATCTGTTTCTCGGAGGGGGGATTGTGATATTGAAGCTCTGTTTATAAGATATGTAATAGCAATATATTGTCCCATACAACAGACGTATTCAGCTGCTTGGTTAGTTATCTTTGAAATCTTAGAGTGCTGAAATACTTACAGCTCTTGAAAACAGGAAATAGCAATACAAGTGCTGCTCAGCATAAATAAAAACACGCAATTCCAAAGAAGTTTTCACTGTGGACAATTTTGTTGCATATTGGTCTAAACATTGTTGTATCTATTCTGTTACTCCAGTGATCACAGGGAAATCTGATTCAAGCCAGAAAACTATTTGTTTTTACTGGTTCAATTGAGATTGTTGTCAACATGACTGATGGCTTTCTGTCAGTTTGGTTGAGTATGCAGACGGTATTTTATGGTGCATATCCTATTGAAATGCGCTAACATAATATAGTCATTATTTTGTGTGTGCACAGTAATGGAAAAAGTACCAAAATATCCTACTCACTGAGAAGTACTGTTCCTGTTAAGAACTGTTTGCTGAAATTTTACTTAAGTAGAAATAACATTGCTGGTGTAAAAATCTACTCAAGTACAAGTAAAAAGTAACTCATTTAAAATGCACTCAGACTAAAAGTTACTGAGTTACTTAAATAAAACAGACATTGTTACATATGATCTTTTCCAGGCATTGCAAAAAGACTGAGAGGACAGAGGGTTCAAACTAGGCACTTTTAATTTAAAAAACAACTATGAAATAAAGTGCATAAACCAAGTAAGGTAGTAATCCACACAACAATTCATTGTGTGATAAAATTATAGTGACTTTGATTGAGACTGCGCTTCTTTGTCCATCCCATCGGTATGGTGGATAATCGGGTGATGGACTGGAAGACTGAATTGGTAACATGCCCTTGGGACACTAACTGGAGATAAACTTAATAAAATGTACCTCACTAAATCTGAAATCATTGAAACTATTCTGTATTTTGGGCAATCTCAAAGTATATCTTTCTCGACAACAACGCTACTATTCAACTCAAAGTGAAAGTGAAAAAGTGAAAAAGTTTTAAAACTGAAAAAAAGCTTTGAAAACAAAAAAAGTTTTGAAAGTGACAAATGTTTTGAGTTCTGGATGTAGCTAAACTTAGCTAGCCATCCAATCGACCTGAAAGGTAATACGGTTTATATGACAATATGTAGTTTCTATAAGCTTGTGTATATATGTGTATATATGTGTATATATATGTGTATATATACACATATATATATTGTTTATATTCTTTGGTGTGTCTGCTCATTGCCATTAAGCACTGCATCAGGCAGTGGGAGACAGAGGCCTGAGATATTCCCTCATCATCCCTGGCCACCCTGTCCGACTGTCACAGCCCCTGTTGCCAAGATGGATGGAATGCATGTTACCTGGAGAAACACAGGGAAGGATCGGCTGTGCACTCTGTGTCACCACCTTCGATGATCACACTCAAACACGTAAATGGTATGACACATCTTGTTTGCATAGGTTTCTTTAAATACCATTCCAGTTCTTCAAAGACCAATCAACATTATTGCACAGTCTAATTCATTTTCTTCTTACAGGAGGCCACTTATCCATGTGCATAACTCCAGGGTTTGAATTGATTGAGCAGGATTCATGCAAAGACTTAAGCTCAGTGGTGCTTACTACACTGATGTTTCTTACATTTCCTCCACATTATTGCAGAGATCTGATGCAGAATAAATTTATGATTGGCCAGCTTCTGTTGCAATGCTAAAGAAGAGCCTACAAAATTTGTTCTCTGTAATGATACAATGTACAATGCAGTTAAATATAATGCTTCAGTCAAAACATACTTCATTAGAAGTAAATTACTGACTTCAAAAAAACACTCAAAAGAGGAGAAGTACACAAAATAGCAACTCAATTGTCTACATAACATTTTTCATTCCCATGAGCTCCTTGTTGAGTGCACGAGTCCTACCAATCCCAAGAGAAGCTGCTCCGGAGGTCCATGTCCTGTTGGGGCTTGTCAGCTGAGTACAATGCCCAGAGTCTGAATAATGTGGCCGGGAGCTAGTTTATTCAAGCACCTTTTGTTTGTGCTCCACACTCACCTTTTCCCTCCACTGATGATCAGATAACCACTAGACAGATGAAAAAAATCCAAAGCATCTCCAGAGATGCCATACAGAATGTCTCTGAATGGACATTGTAGAGTCTCTCGGGGATTTCATGCTGTGCCAAGATTTTAGGCAAACCAATCCATCCAAGAAATTCCAAAATTCATCAAAGTCAACAGATTCAAGTCCTAATGTGATGTTGATGGCACCTGATACCATTCAGAGGCCCAGTGTTACGCCAAACTATAGGGCGGGCCATTCTCAAGCCCCCAGAGTATTCCGTTTCACTATTTACCCATAACTTAAGAGAGGTCAAGCAGTAATATGTGTGTCTCTGAACAGCTGCTCTTTGATGTCGGTACCTGGGACTTGCCAGGGATAGGCATATTCCTCACACACACACACACACACACATACACAAGTTTTAAAACAAAAGTTCTCCTACAAGCCACGAAACGTGGTGCCATGAAGGAATTCTATCATTATTAAAATGATCATTATTTTCACTTCAGTGGTGAATTACCACTCCCGATCTAAAACATTGCTTTCGCTTTATTTTTAGCTCATACAATCTAATAGGTAGTGTCATAGGTGGCTCATAGAGGTGCTGAGTGCATGGCTGTTATGTTTTGCTGTTTTGTTGAGGCTGTTCATGCTGTTGCTGTGGAGTGTAAAACCACTTAGGAACGGCTGCTGGCCAGACAGCTCTTCCCAGCCCTGATTCATCATAATTAGGTCACTGGCTCGGTCTGCTGGCCTCCCAGGGATAGTCTCACACTCTCATATACACAAATGTGCACTGTTGTCACTGGTCAGAGCACTTTCAAAGATGTTCAGTCACCAAAGTAATGTAAGTAATGGGTTGAAAAAATGCTTTGACATGATGTGTGTCCTACAAGAGTGAGAATATTAATTTGAATCAGCGACTTGAAACCTTCCTTCCATTAGTCTCTTAGAGGCCTGCACATTCTCATTTGTAATATCTCCTGCTCATTTGGATGCAATTCACTGCAGTCACAGTTGTGATAGCCCCGACAGCTGGTAAATATGCCGTTGGAGCCCTGAATTGGCTTCGGTCTACACACTGTTCCACTGTAAAGAGCAGAATTGATTGTTAAATAGTGTGTGTTAAATAATCGGCTCCAAAATTGGAGATTCACTGGGAGGATACAAAGCTGTATAGCACACATGCTAGATGGAGTTTCCTTGATTGATCCCAGAGGACAAACACCCATGTGTGCTGTAATTAAAGTTAATGTTTATCAACTCAGTGTAATTAGAGGTTCTACAGCTTTTCTGTATGAAGCTATTGTACTACATCACTTTTAACTTAGTAATGGATGGGTAAGAAAGGAAATGCATATAATCAGGTCAGAGAAAATGGCAACTTTTTGATGCTTAATCAATTATTTACTTGCCATCCTGTTAGAGTAAGACACTATATGTGTAACTCCAGTGGGATCAATTCACTTTTTACTATTGATGGCTGTCAAAAACACCGTCCAGAAGAAATATGCCAATTTGTGCGTTGATATCTAAATACACATTTCATATTTTTGAAAACACTAATGCTGGAAATAACTACTCACAAGGTCTTCTTATCATAAATACAACACAAAATATCTCCACACACATTGTTTTGTAAAAAAAAAAAAAAAAAAGAAAGAAAGGAAATGGTGATGTACAGTTTGGTTCTTCTATGGGAATTGTCTTATTTGAGTTAGTTGAGCTAAAAGAATGACTTTTAAATAATTTTGTTGATTTGTGGCAATGCAAAATTGTATTAGTACATTGGTAAATGCATATATGTTGGAGCCTGTTTGTGGATATAGGCAACTAAATGTCAAATTAAATGCTAATCTAATTGGAAATTAGGTAGTATAAAGCATTCCTAATTTAGCAGATCTACATTTACATGCATGTATATTTTATAGTAGCTTATGACAGGAATTTAAATACTTCTCAGTATTCAGGGGTTAATAATAAGTATAAGAAAAATAATAGTATTTTTTAATTATATGGCACTTATCTAAAAACACTGTTTACAAAGTGCTTCACATTAAAACAGAAGAAAGAAGAAATAGCATGGCATATGGAATAAAAATAAAACAAGGGAACAAAATTTAAAAAAAAAGAATGAAAAGAATAAAAGACAAATTAAGATAATTAATTCCATAAAAGCCAGTCTTAAAATAGGTCTAAGCTAAGATTGACATGATAATATTGATTTAGCTGGCCTGAGTTCCACAGTCTAGCAAACTATAGAAGTGCTTTGCTAGAGGATGTCAGGCTGCAATCTGGTACATAAGGGGTTAAAAAGTCTGCACTATAGCTAGGGGCCAGGCCTCGCTGAGCCTTAAAAGTAATCAGTAAAATCTTGAAATCCATTCTAAAACAGATTGGCAACAAGCGTAAAGTTGCTAGAATTGGGATGATATGGTCTCTTTGTTTAGTAGCAGTTAAAATCCTAGCCACTACTTTCTGTACAAGCTGAGGATGAATGATTGACCTTTGACCGAGGCAGGTGTGAGAAGTTACAATAGTCTAAATGAGGTCATATGAAAGCATAAATGGAATTTCTCCAAACTGAACATTTTGATGTTTGATATATTCCTCAGTTGAAGCAATCAGGACTGTACTATCTTATTAACCTACTGTCATAAATCACCTCCAAATTTCGGCCACCGATTTAACGATGGCAGACAGACTTCTTAGCTTCTTCTGAATCATGCTTTTGGAGATGGATAGATGAAATGAAATTGTTTTGAAATTAAAGAATTGCAGTTATTAAGTTCTGAGACATTCAGCATTTGATATCGCCGAGGCAGTTGTTTAGAGTGTCAAGGCTGTTTGGATCATTGGAAGGTTTGACGGGAGGTACCTGCAGGTGGGTATCATCAATGTAGCAGTGAATTTAAACATTGTGCTTATTGATTAAATGGCCAAGGGGGAGCATGTTCAGTGAAAAAAGGACTGTGATGTTTGCTGAAGAGGAGGATGAGTTGCCAACGGTGACGGAGGAAGTTCTATTAGAAAGGTAGGAGATAAACCAGTGTAGAGCAGGCTGGTGTTACCCAACCAGTCCTTAAGGCGTTCAATTAAAATTGGATCATCAGCGGTGTCGAAGACAGCACTGAGGTCTCAATTGGAGCTATAATCTGCATCCACAGTTAAACGAAGGTCATGATCATTATTAAAAGAAGGTTCTGCCCAAATAGTTTATCAGTGGCGTTGCAACAACCTGTGAATTTACAGCACCACCTTGTGAAATTGACAACCAGTCAATCGTCACAAACAGAATATCATTTGATAACAGATGGCAGTCCAGCCCCACCTTGTCATAAAATACAAGGGAGGAATGTGAACACCTTATTCTCCTGAATGGTCTTCCATTCCTGTGGGATTTGGAAGAAGGAGATTCTATTCTTGTGAGCTGCTTGCCTGAGTAGATATAATCCGAGTGAAGTGACATCTGTGTCATCTGTAACAAACCGTGTGGTCATTGTGTTCACCTTGTCATAGTTTCCATACCGGCATAACACAGAGTATCTCTGCAGCTATATTTATCAGCTGTACTTGACTGAATACTTCATTACTGAAATTTAGTTGGAAAGTGCAAGGGGTTATGTTGAACTCACATTATGAAGACAGAAAGATGTAAGAGCCCTGTAATGTTCAGACTGCACCAGTGAGGTATAATAATCTTTGAGTACACAAAGATGATTCTATTGTAGTTGATCATTAACACTAAACTAATAATGCAATCACTACAGCAGTTTAATATGTACTTCACATGTACAGTAATATATGAACTATGCTCACATCGGCTAAACATTTAAACTGTGGTTAGGATTATCATCACAACGTCTTGTCTTGATGAGGACATGTCTCAATCCTTCAAATAATCTGTGGCTACAAAGGACCATGTTGTTTACAGACATGACCCTTTACTGCTGTGGTCATGAGGTTTTGCGAGTTGCACATTATGGAGGAAACACAATCAAGTAAGTATGATCACAGGGTCTTTTGACAGCTGACCTCTGCTCGACAATAAGGCAACAAGAAAAGACTGCGGCCCTATTGATTAAGACAACACAGCCTCGTCTGTCTCTGCTTGACTCTTCTCTTTAGCGCTCATAATGACACGCCGACCAAATCATTCCTGACCTACATGGAGGGCCTGCTACCATCTCTCAGTACACGACTGTAGTCTGCCACACATCAAACAGGCCATCATCGCCTTGTTTCTTGCTTGAACGTTGAGGCCATTTGAGGCATTAAACAATAGTTTTCGATTAACCCTTTTACTTTAATGATATAAATACATAAAAATAAAACATACAGCATGAATTCATTCAAGAATGAATTAATCCTATTCATCAACAAATAGGGACTCAATAAAATAACGCTACACAATTAGAGGCAAACAGTATTATCTGGAGAATATGCACCTCCAGCTGAAAAGGAACATCATTCTAAATAGCTACCAAGTCACTTGAGGAGACAACTGAAATGAAAGAGAATGCTCTTTAACAAGATGTGGGAGCTCAATAAATAGGCAAACATTCCTCCAGGCAAACGGAGTAACGGGGAATACACAATCATCTCCTTTCTGATGTAGCAGGGTTGGAGAGGAGGGCTGCAGATCACGCTCTGGCTAGGACAATCAGGCCTCAGAGGACGCCCTTAATTTTATTTGTTCCACTTGATGGTCATAAAAGAACCACACTCCCCCATTCACCCTAAAATCAGAAGGTTTCTGAAAAATCTGCCCTGCTTTACAAATTGTATATAGCCCTAGGTACCTTATCTGTGAAGAGTCACATTTGAAACACTACGCATGATATTCTAATAATAATAATAATATGAATCAGAGTTTAATAACATAATTCAACGGGCAAAAATAAAATGGTGAAATAACTTGTGTTATTAGTACTGACTATTATAAATCACTTAATTTCTGATGCCTCTCAAACTAATTAAGCCTTATCTAATATTTCAGCGCAGAGATCTATTCCCCTGGTTGCAAAACACCCAGTGAATACCTGCATTCTGTCTGTGGATTTGCCATCTATGCACAACAGCATGGCTAATAACAGTTTCCACCCCTTACAAATATTTGATCTCACACATTCCATAATATCCATATGCTACCAAACAAATGAACCCCTACTTCCTGTCCTCCCCCTCTCCTCCCACTACCACCACACCTGCTAAATCAAATACTCATGCCAGAGTGTGAAGCATTTAACGTGTTGTTGTTATCTGAGAAATCAGTCGGGCAGTTAATTGTTGTTGTAAAAGGAGAATCTTGCAAGATTACAAGGCTAATTGGTATTACGCACATATTATTTATATCTACCAATGAGGCATTGTCTATGCAATGGAATGTATTTTACCTTCCCCAAAGAAAAACATTGGGACCATCACTGCAACGCTGGAGTTTGGAGTGCCCCCTTGATGGCATTTGCCTTTTATGAGGTAAAGGATCTGAATAATTGGACCTGCTGCTTGTAATGTTTCCACGTTAAATCATGTCTGCGTTTTCTGCAGTACGGCCCTGTAGCTGTGGTTTGTGTCAGTGCTGGTAGCTGCACCTGCTTTTCAGTGAGGTCGAGGAGCCTGGAGCCACCTGGGCCAATCCACGGAAGCAGTGGAGAGCACCTGGAATAGCTTGACAATGACTCACGCTGAGGAGAATCTACCTACAGGGGAGTTCAGCCCCTCGCGGCTTGCAAAACAAGTGTCTATTTGTCAGATCACATCTTTCAGGTCAGCAGCTTTTGGGCATTAGGGCAAACGGGAACACACTCAAGGTTTGTTAGAAAGAGTTCAACTTTGACTGTATCCCTTAAGGCATTGTACTTTTTTCTGTTCTTTCTATGCACTGCAAGTAGACATCATATGCTAAAAGACATCAAAATGTAGCCCAAGGAAGTCTTTTTAATCCTTAGCGGCAAGCATCCCAGAATTCAAGGAGGTTGTCAAAGCAAATGAAAATTTTAGCTTTTTGAGAAAGATATTAGAATGTATATATTTCAGCACCCTAGGAGGGATTGCCGTGATTGAAGAGTAAAAAATCTTAAGAGTTAACTGTTTGATCACAGTATTGACACTTGGGTATTTAAGAGATTCAGTCAGTTTGTACGTTAGGTTTACATTCAATAGCTTTCTACGAGAAATAAGCCCTTCCATTTAAAAGTTACACTCACTCAGCAAAGAAAGAGTCATGAGTCCTCAAAGAGTTTAACAAGTGAGTGCAGATCAATATAGCTAGTATGTGTTAAATTTCAAGGTTGTTTGATGTCTGGACAGGTTCACAGAGAACAGGTTCGGTCTTGAATCAGAGCTGAGTCATCTTACTCCTCATTTCTACATCTACATAACATCAGACAGTTCAATCTGGATTTGGTATCATTTGGTTTTAGTGCAAATTACTAAGGCAATCAGTTGTTTGAATTATGCTGCTCTTACACCAGACAAGGAGGCTAAAGGCTTTGCAGAGAAAGTAATCGAAATATTCAAAAAATATACAAAATGTCATGAAACTTTATTTTTAAAAGCATCATGAAAATATCAAAATATCAAAATCATTCATTCAGCATCACAGTTTTCACTGTTAATATACAATCATCTCAGTCACGCTTACATTCAATATATAAAAATATAAAAGCAAACTGTTGTTTAAAAATACATAATTGCCAAGTAAAACTGAGGCACTTGAAAAATTGTATTGCTATTTTGAGAGCTGGCAAATAGTTCCTGACTCACGACTGTGCAAAAGTTATAATAATTTCACCCTAAAAATAAGTTTGCACTTGCTCCCTAAGTAACGATGGCTTCAATATCCCATTGTGTTTTTAGTTTTACTGTCATCTATGATGCACCATTTAATACAATTTGTGTGGTTCATGTAAAAAGTCAAGAAGATGCCATTATAACCAAAGACATAGCCATTGAGAGACTTTGGTACAAACATAAAAGATAACATTGTGAAGGCATATAACACATTTCTAAACATGCAAAAAGTGCATGAATAGCACAGGTAGGTGAGTACATGGTATGACAAAGCTCAACACTGATTGCAATTGCGGAAACACTGCTTGAAAATGAGAAGCACATGACGGAGCTATTTTTACTCTGAAATGAAATAGATCATCAGAGAAAAGTCTGCATATTTGGAACAAACCCTCAGTGTGATTCCCTGACAGTTCCCCTGGGCTGGAAAGTAACAGAGGTTTCTGGTGGAACAGTATCCCAGTTCAATGTGCTACACAACAACCAGATTCCTCATGCTTGTGCAGAAGAGACATTCTGGAGAAGGTTTTGGAACAGTTCTTGCATTGGTATTTTTTCACATCCGAATGGGTCTGTAGGTGAGCCCTGAGATTGGACCTGTCCGCAAAAGCCCTATTGCAATGGGGGCAGGAAAATGGTTTCTCTCCTGTCAAGTGAGAAATGAAAAATAGACATCGTCAGTGATGACACACAGATGCGTGTTACAAACATTACAAAATTGTGCAACATTTCTCCAGATCCAAACGATGTTACTGAAACATGCACTACACTATAGCAAGGAAAAGCACTCTGTGTTAAACATATTCTGTGGTTGAATGCCATGCTTGACATTTGCAAAAAGGAAAGAAAATATATGTTTTTTGTGTAACACAACGCCAAAAGTACAGGAAATAATAATTCTAAGCAAATTTCACTGGAACATCTCTTTTTTTTCTTCTCAAGTACAACTTGTGCAGCCTCACAGACAACTACAAAACTGCTGCAGGCTGTGCAACAGGCCATGCATTATATAGCTGTAAAGACTATTCAATAATGTAACAAGTTGAATACAACAATCTGTAATTGCAAAAGCCTATAACAACCATACTGTGTTTCCCCTTCACATGGGAGGCCCTTCTGTTTTCATTCACTCACCGGTGTGTGTTCTGATGTGTCCTTGGAGCAACCATGGTCTGGAGAAAGCTTTGCCGCATATTTTACAAACACAAGGCAAGGTGTGAGTCCTGATGTGCATTTTGAGAGCTCCAAGGCTAACATACTCCTTTTCGCAGTATTTACAACTGAAGGATTTCCTCGTCTGGGCGTCGCAGTGCAGCTGTTTATGCTTGAGCAGTCCAGAGTAAGTGGAGTAGGACTTGCTGCACAAACTACATTGGAATTTCTCTGCCTCCACTCCATGAGGGTCTGTCAGCTTGGGCAGCATCTGCTCGTCTTCATCACTCCTCGGGCTTTCAGAGCCGCTGTGGTCTTTAGAGGAGGTGTCAGACAGCGACGAGGGGTATCCAGAGATAGGGGAGAGGTCACTGGGAAGCGGGGACAGCGGCAAGTTGCTGGTAGTCCATACGGTGATGGGGCTGTATGCTCCCGGGCTTAGGATCTCCGGTTGTGGGATGACAGGCAACGGAAGGCCCTTGTAGATGTACGGTGAAATGAATACTGAAAACAGACAAATGAAAATTAAATGAGCGACATTTATTTCTCTATATGACAACCTGGTCCAATACGTTCGGACTTCACTCGCATCACTTGAAAAGCGCAGATTTCAAAGTAGGCCAAGTTAAAAATGAAACTTCAGAAAAATCTAAACAAAATGAAATACGATCTATCAAACGTGATTGCATGTAAAACTCTGTAAACAACTTTGAAGTTTGCGTAGGACTTGAAGATCCCATCAACTTTGAACTATGAAAACTTTACCTGTGGGGCTTTCCAGCTCACTATAATTTGGCTTCTTAGCGGAGTTTATATGTTTCTTGACCAGAAAAGAGCGTGGCATCTTGGAAAACAAATGGGAAACTTTGGAAAACTTTTTTTTGGAAAATATAGCGGTGGACGACAGTTCACTGTTTAAAGACGGAAATCCCTATTGCATGGTCCAGTGAAGTATCATGGTGCAGCGCAGCGCTCTTGGAAACAGTGCAGCGCGTAGCTGTAAAGAGCTGTAAATACTCCCCTATCAGGTGCATGGGAGGAGCCAGCTACAGTCATTTACATCTACTGGCTCCTCAAACCAATTACATCGCGCAAATACGCTTTTTACGTACGCGTAAATAATGGGCGGGGCTATACCACCTTCTCCAGCTAGACAGGTGTTTTGTGGTAGACCTGTTTGTGGAGGTATGAGTGTGTGTGTGTGTGTGTGTGTGTGTGTGTGTGTGTGTGTGTGTGTGTGTGTGTGTGCATGGAGGGGGTGCTTCTGCTTGTAGCAATGAACTAGCCTATTCTTTTTAAGGATACATATGTACATTACATTATATTGCATTTTAGGCATTTAACTGATGCTCTTTCCCAGAGGGGCTCACAGTGAGTGCAACAGTAGAATAAGATTAATTCACCCAAATTACAAGCAACCAATAGTAATGAGCGCAAAGGTCAGTGCCCTTACAGTATTCCTGCGACCATAGAATGACCATGTAACAGTAAAGGGCTGGGAAAAAATATAATATAATATAAAGAGTAAAGGTAAAGAAGAGAGAGCATTGCTGGAGACTTGGGCAGCCTGTGCCCAAGTTTTATACAGCAAAAACATCCAACCTGTTACCCTAATAATAACAACAATAATGATAATAATACGAATTTGGGGAGAGGAGTACAGATTATTGTTGACACATGAACATATGGAAACATCTATCTATCAAATTACTGAAAAGACAAATCTGTGCATTCATCGGTGCAATGCTCAAACCAGGAATTGGACCAACCTGTATGCTGAGATCCATACTACCAAAGAATGGGATTTCCTAATGCAGGAGTGTAAGCAGGAAACCACACATTTCCTTTCCAGTAATGCAATAAGATATTCCTTCTTGAAATGTAAATCTATGTGTAGTTGCCTCCCAAGGTCAGACTCATAGCATAATCACTTTTACTTCTGCTGCTGAGCTGGACAAGGAGAGGCAAACTTAGCAGTCTACGCCCCCTTGTGTTCAACTTACTTGAATGGGAGAGGTGTAGGCCATATATCCAAAGTAACAAGGCGAGGTAAAACAAAGGCAAGGCTTGACTGGGAATATTGAAAACAGCTCCTGGAGCAGTTTGATTGGCTAGGTCAGCAGATATGAAAAGCTCCTTATGTCTGAGGCGAGTATTAAGTTAATTGTGAACTGCTTATCTTATCTACTAAATATAATTGCAGATCATGAATAGTTTCCCTTTGTGCCTGGTTGGATTATAAATGGAAGGGAAGGTTATCTGTGCATAACATTTGCCGACTGTCACACAGAGGTAAAGCTCTATAGAATGAGCATGGCATAACACGTTGCAAACCGGGGCGGGGGGGGCAATGCCAAATTATTTTACATGTCAATTAATTCAATACTGCTCTCATTCAGAGCACAAGGATGCTGTGATACTGATAATACTGGAGGGATGTGGTGTGCTGACTCAAATCATCTCACAGATTCTAAATAGCACAGGCAGTTGTTTAAGATCATAATTCATTAACAGAGAAGAGGCCTTGTATCCTTGTATTGTGTCATAGCAGGCAGCATACCGACTTTGTCTGACAACATGAACCAAACACAACCTCATCTGAAAGCTGAGGACTCAGGTCAAAAACAGGTGAGATAATAGATGGATTACGTGGAATTCTCAATACAATAACCATCTGTCTGTACGGGGAGCTCCGACTGAAGGGTGCAGTGAGGGAAAGTATTGGTTGTTCACCACTGAGTGTGTAATACTGTTACTGAGGCCTTTGCTCAGACCTGACAACACCTCAAAGCAATGTTAGATCCATTATAAAGGTGTACATTAGCCATGGTTTGATAACCACAGTTAAGCCATTAGGAACAACAGGACTGGAAAGCCTCACACTGAAAGAAACAAAAAAGGATTACTGTAGCATAGTGAAGTGTGAAGTCACTGAGCATAGGACCCATATCTTATCTGAAAATCACACCATTCCTCTAGGCATACTCTGTCATATACATGGACTTATTACCTTCCAATGTAGGGCAGTGGATAGCCCTGAGAACAGCTATAGGCTGCAGGGACATCAGGATTCACAGTGTAGAAGTACTGATCCAGCGTTATTGGTTTTGACCCTTATTTATCAAGCCTCTCAGAATAAGACTGATGATCTAGGTTGGTTTTCACAGTGTGAATAAGCCGATGAGAGGACCAAGTGCTCTCCCTGATCCTAGATAGGATTAAGAATAAACTTTGGCTTACTTTCTCTGACATTCAAAGCAGGCATCAAACGTCAGAAGAATCAACTTGCATCATGTATGAAACGGTGTGAATCTTCCTGGCATGACAACAGAAGGGAAACCGAGGTGCACCTGGCTGCAACTCAACCTGTGCAGCTGCTCACCAAGGGGCCTTAGGGACAGACCTGCACACCCTGAGCGCATCTGTACAATGTGTTGAGGATTTGCAAGTGTGTTGCTGTTCAATGGCTTCACAAACTAGAGTCATGACAGCCTGACTGTGCAACAGTGAGAAATTTAAGCCCATGCACTATAAAACGATTCACCCCAGGAAAGTTCTACTACAGCAAAATATGCCGTTGGCCTCTATGCACAAGTTTGAAATATCTACCAAGGGGAAGAAATAGTGGAACAAATCAACTCTTTTCAGTTTTCTTTTGCAGCAGCCTTTTGTCGCATTTGCTCAACTGTAAGCTGGCAAACCTGTGTATGACTCCCGAATGAATTCATACCGCAGTGCACGCAAATATAATTGCGCTGAAAAACGCTTTGTGGAACGTATCACTGTGTAGTTGGCTATTATGTAAGACATCGCACACGCCCCTTAAATACTAAAAAAGTAAATTCATATAATATTTATGGGAACAGAGTTGCGCGGGTGCCTTGGGTAAATGAATAACTGAGGCGATTGACGCGTGCGTTGAAACAAATCCCATGTGATTTCCAGCTTCAGTCATTTTGGCAGCACGATGCAAGAGAGGTGTGAAACTGTACCCACTGATGTCGAAGGAGAGCACTCTTTGAAATCATTGCTGCCCAGGAAATATGGACACATCTTGTTTTCCATATAAGTGCGGGGTGTTTGTCGGTTTTTGCACATTGCTACAGCGTAGTGGAGCAGGATGCCGTGTGGGCGATGCAGCCACAAGGGATACATTGTGATTTTGCAGCGATGTTTTGCATGCATTAAATAAGAAACCATCTCATGAGGGATTGATGTTCGAGTCCAAAGGGATCTAATAACACATCACCACCTGTTACTACAACATCAGGTAAGCTCCACTGACCTTTTTGCTTTACAATTAACAATGCTTCATAATACACTGCAGCCTGCACACGTACGTGATTCATCATCATCGCTATAAAATAATAAAATTAGACATTATTCCATTTACGATTTACTTTTTTTGAAATGCAATTTGCCCTCATACTGCGCATCAAAATTTACGTCCCAATAACCTACAATGATACGTTGAATGATGGAGCCTTACATCCTATAATAATCATATTTGTGTAATGTAGCTTACTGTGCGGAACAGTTCACTTACGATGGACCTCATGATGAAAGACAGTTTCATTATTGAATGATTTGCTTGAAATGTAGGCTTGCAGAACATCTCCACATTGCCTCAGTGCTGGAATAGAGGCACCTCCTGCCAGACGTCTTTTCATCCATAGTGATATTCAGCAGCGTTAAAGTAATGTGGCTGCACTGCCAATAATCGACAACACACTTTATATATGGACCATTTTACATTTTCAACGCCACAGAATGGGAACAGACAGCCTTCTGGATCTGTCCTGTTCCTTGTTTCTCGATCCTCCGCAGCTTCTTGGAATAACCATTAAGGCAACATCCATCTATGGCAACCTGAGGAGTATGTCACAGTGCTTTATAAGCCTTGCAGAAAGCTGCTGAATTCTCAAGGGCATCATAAAATTTATGTTGGATGTGTAACTATAAACTGGGGTTCAGTTGTGGCAGGCTACACAGGGTACGTGTTTCTTTTCATTTTGAGCTGAAGGTGAAATAGACTAGCAGTTCAGTTTGGATTGAGACTGCTGTGCCCATGAGTTCATCAGAGCTAGACCTTAGACTGGCTGTGCCTAATATCTCCTCATTCTTTCATGTATATTTCTTAAGCAGGCTCGGCATAGGGAGTACTGTGTTCATACTGTGCAAAGAATATTGAGCTGAGCTGAGCAGGTCCGTTCAATGGTCACAGGTCAGAAGCAATCTGTTTGATGTACTGGAGGTCTCACTTCCTACAGGATGAAAGACGTTGACATGTCATTGATGATTTTATGCCCCTAGCATACCCCCCTCCCCCATTCAGCTTATGTCCTAAATCAAAGACCAGTTTGGTCAAGTGACAAAGGTCTTTTGTCAGAAAATCAGGCCTGAGTGAAATGTATCATTTGTGTCTGGTCAATTTGTCAGGCAGGGTGAAAACCAGGCGTAACTCAGGTGACAACAGTCAAGGAAACTGTCAGGAAGTTTTACCTCATGCAGTCCTGAGTCCGCACTAGTCCTACACTACACCTTCTCTACTTAGGCAATCACTTATCCATGTCTGCTGCAAGTGAATCCCATGGGTTGTTTAATACTAAGGCATCCTTAGAAATAGTGAACATACACATTGACATCAATCATGAATGTTAACACTTTCAAAGTGCTGTTACGCTCCCTGGTGTAAACACAGTCGTTCATTCTGAAGTTATTATGAATATTCAGAGATTACACACTGAATCTCATCACTTATCACTCGAGTCACAGTGAGACTGAAGCATCAGTCCATTTTTTTCAACACCATGAGCCCCGTTCAGTGACCTATATTAACCATAGCAGGAAGTTTTGTGCTCAAGAAGATGCTCACTGCACTACTCCTTGAGAATGGTGGCAGAAAAGCATAGAAATGTGACGTGAGCAAATGGAAAGTAGAAAAAACATCTAAAAACAGGATCACAAAAACAGTATATAATATTCACCAAAGATGTGTTCTGTTCACGCTTGCTGCATATTGCAACAGCTTATCGTATATCTAATGAAAACAGCGAGGCACCATGAAATAGAGCTCTCCTCTAACATTTTCCTCCAGCTACTGTTCCATCTAAAGGGCAGCTGGGAGAGCCTACAGTATGTCACTGTAAGGTTGGCCACAGACATCTTCATTACAATCTAGCCTCAGAGCCAAGCAGCGGAGAGAAAGCTATATCACACCTGATATTTCTGTGGGAACAGTTTGGTCGACCATCCATACAAACTGCTCCAGATGTTGAATTGAATTCACTGAGGAGATGGCGGATGTTTTCATCACTGCTTTATGAACCAACAATAAAAGCGACTGTAGACATTTCACTCAAAGTGCAATAAAGTATTAGTGTTTTTTTTGCCACAAAGTCACTATCATGCAAAATAAAAAGCGTTAGTCATCTGGCTTAGTGGAGACTGATGGCTAATCGAGCGAATACACACCAACTCTTATGGCGGGGAAGGCAGAAGACACAACACTCATTTATATGCCCCTCATACACCAGCCCATCTGATTTAGAGGTTCAGGACTGCAACGCAGACCAAAGCAGTGAAAGCCACATGTAGATGATTGCTGACTAACCAAAGAAAAGAAACGGGTTAAACGATACATAATAGGACACGATATCCCTGAATGGACAAAAGGTAACCACAAGTGAGCCATTGAGTTAAAGATAAGCATCTACCTCCACCGCTGGATTTCTGCTGAGGCCAAGCAATATGTCTTGGATCTCTAAGTAGCCCAGACTGGACAATTTTAGGTCACATTTGATTAATGTGGATAGTCTGTTTATTCGTTAAGCACTGCTACCTTGACAGCCAACTTCAGGAGCTGCCTACTGCTTTTGCTCACCCTCAACCTCGACAGTCTTGTACACTGTAAATTGCATTATTGTGTTTTCTTGGAACTTTTGCAATTCATGCAACCTCTGAATTGTAAATAGCTCCCAGCAGTAATTAACCCAGTTCCCAGTCTTGCTTATGATGGCAAAACACACTATGTATGATCATGTTTGTTTACTTAAAAACAGTTACTTTTGTGAAGCATTATATAGTAATATTTTTCCAATGTACAGAGGGGTCCAAAGAGTCCACTACCAAGTTTGTTTTCATCATTGACACTTCTTATTCAAGAACACATTATTTTTACATTACAGTCATCGAGCGGATGCTTTTACCCAAGAGAGCTGTCCGGGCTGGACAGAAATGATACAAATCAAAATGTTTAGATCTGTGAGAAATGCTGATATGAAATTAAAATATATCTTGTTTGCACACCATTTGGTAAGGTTTATATTTCATTCAAATATTAACATGTATGCTCTTAATACGCAGTGTGAATTGTGTTGGCCTTTTAACAACTAATACTAGATATTGACTAAATGAATATGGTCCTCTATGTGTTATTGTTACGCTACTGCTAGTGCTTTAACTTTGGAAAAGTTTTAATTATTAATTACATTATTTTTTAAATTATGTATTTTTGTTTGAGAAATATAATTTGACTATAAATTTGTATTAGTTTTTCATAAATGATGACACAAAAGAGTAGGTGCATTTTGTCCCTAGAAACAACTCACACAATTATGCAATTCTTCCAGGAAATATAGTAGATTTATTGTCCGTCTGGTCTTACTCCCATGTCCTTTCATCTCAGATGTAATGTGAGCCCTTACATAGTAATTTGTTTCTTGTCAACACATTTATTTCATTTATTTCAATAGTTTGCCCTAGCATTTTAGATATCTTAAGAGTTCAATATTTCCCTACTTTATATTTAGTAACTGAACAGATTGTGTCCCCTGACTGTGTAGTTTCATTTCAATCTAGCCTACCCTTCCAGCAATATGCTGAGGTTTTTAATCTTTTCATGTATTCCACACACAGCATGGTGCCATTTCCAGGCCCCAAAGTCTTTCTAAATTAGGCTATTTAGGCATAGTTGGGTGCACAGCAAAAAAAGACAATATTTATTTTTTCCATACAATTGCAGCTTGTATTATTTTCTCCTGTAAAAATCAATTAGGAAAATGAAAATTATGATTCAAGGTAGTATAATGACCATGCATTCCTTCATTGAGCCTAATTACATCAGTCACTTAAGATAACATGCTTCACTTTCCCAATTCATTTTCCCCAAGGCTTGACACCGATATATTGTATGTTAAGGAAACAAAAACAATTGATTGCAATTAAGAAACCCTGCAGTAGAAAACAATGCACCGTAGGGTGTCAGTTGACCTATAAATTATCCTTTATGACCCTTTAACTACAGTGCATCAGCACAATTCACTGCTTCCGTCTATTTTAGTTCCTTGATATCCAGTGATATAAGAGGGAACCGGTTTGTGAAATGATTCTCTCAGATTTAAGTTGGCACCCACCTGATAGCTGGTGACACTCATTGCCAAAAAACATACATCACAATCAGGAAGGTCAGGAACTTGGTCCATAAATGTGTCCATCACTAATTTACTTCTGTGTCTATCATTCATGAGCATCTGGCATAGAGAGCAGCACTGGCTGTTACTGGGTCTCAGGTATTGACCAGGAGGTAATGAAGTATAGGTATAAATATAGAAGAAGAAGATGTAGATGTTGTAAAAGTACACAAATTGAATACTCTATTGAATACAATATGTGCTCAGTAAGTCCTGAGCAAACAGTTGCTTCTTGAGTGCTTCTTCTCCAGTGTAGTGCAGAGATTAAGTTTCCAGTTAATTAATCTGTCAGGTGAAAAGGAACCTGCATATTAGACAAGTGTAAACACTACTTTCCAGAATGACACCATGTGACAAGGAGTAGGCATGCAATGACATAAATTGTTAACAACAGAGGAGCTTGTCAGCTCTCACCAACAACATTTTAGAGTTCATTACATGTTCACACGTGCACTGGGCAGAGCCTAGAACATGCTGTCAGTGTAATGGAGTTTTTCTTGAACACAAATCTTTTGGAATGCAGGAATGCTTAAATAATAACACTCTTATATATAATATAACTACCATCACTAATTAAAAGCGACACTCCAAGGCACCATATGTTCCAGGTCACAGAACAAATGTAACGCAAGTGAAACCCATTTCACTTTTAAAGTAGTATATCTATGTTTGCTGCAGCACACTCTGCAGACAGCTGCTCCAACTGCTTGGCAAAATGGCCATCCATCATCCGGCCATCCAGCTGTCCTCAGGTCTAAGAGATGGAGATGTCACCATCACAATCTACACATCATCCAGGCAATCTAACTCTGCTACTCTCTTCACTTCCCTGCCATTGTGTCAAAGACAAGAACATTATTTGAAAAACATTGCTTGGCGAATTGGTAGCTGTGAGAATATCTGATGGTGTAACAGAGTTGCGCTGACTCAACTTAAATGACACAAAAGGTTCAGCCCAGTTAATCTTGGATGCTTGCAGAGGAGGGAACTGCTCATGTTTGTCAGGATGTACATGAGGGCACCTACTAGGAGAAAGTGCTTGTCTTGGAGCCACAAACACATTTTTCAGTTGGCCAGACATAGATGTTCATTTTTAAATCAGGTCCAAAAATGTCAAGATTAGATTCACATCCATCAAGGAAAGTTGGCTTGTCTCAGACAGGGTTAGCCCTAAGCGTAGACTGTAGGGGTGGGTGGAAAAAATGACTAAGATAAAAATTGTGATTCTATATTGAATTTCCAAAGTCTATTGAACCTCAGTTTTGAAGTTAAAGTCAGTTTAATGTTATTTGTTATCATTGGAAAGCTACATTTCTTTGAAGTCGCCCTCTCCTATTTCCACCAGTTTTTTTTACAAAGAAAAAGTTTAATACAACGAGATAATACAACTAGCATGTAACACAACCAGACAACTTTTTGGACATTTTGCATCACCTAATGACTCCTGATGGTTTGGTAAATATCTCCAAGCCTGTAGGACTTGAAACTTTTGAGGATTTCAACTATTTTGTGCTTTTGTGTCTTTTTTGTGCTTTTAGGTACTGTGAATAACTTGCCCTGGTTCCAGCCGGGATGCCTCCCTAGTGCTTAGGCAAATACATTTGTGAATTTTATTAACGCTACTTTTACTGTATAATAGAAGTCATGATTAATGCATGAAATTTTGCTTCAAATGCATATAGGTTTTTAATCCACTAGAACAATGATCACAGTGGCAACACACGCCACTGCGGCGCAACAAAAAGGTGGCATTGAGCCAACAACGAGGAGAATTTCTCAAGGGTGTTCTATTGTAACATAACACTTTGGAAGAATCGCTTGTGCTTGGCATGCAAAATACAAGTAAATTAAAAAATGTAAGTTAATTGCCTTTTGGCATTCACACAAAAAGATCCACAGGTTTTGTGCCAAGTTGTTATTTGTGAAATTAAGCTTTGTATTGCTTCTTATTTAACATCCCTCATAGTTATGTTGACATCACACGTACCACTGTTTGCGTGTGCCAGTAGGACACATTTTTTGAGTCATAGTCAGGAGCATGTAAGCAACAATATTCAGTACATTATATACAATACTTAAACTGTGTTTTGTGCTGTAAAACTTGTTGTGGGGTTTTTCCAGCTCATGCTGGATCTTAGCAGCTCTTCTGCTAATGGATCCCGCCCTTAACCAAATTTAGGATTGGAGTAATACCATAGCTGCATCTTCATATTGCGGCAGCACAGCCACCGATCAGGGGCTGTCAGGAGTAAAAGCTAACTACAGGATAGCCTCATTCTGTTCTTCAGCACCAGCTCCAGAGGGAATAATCCTGCCCCTGCAAAAGCTACAGCAAGCCAGGAGAGTTGACAGCATTGTTCTCCCCCCAATCTGACAGCCATGATCTGGGAAGGTCGTCTGCTACAGGCTGGATCAGGGCTCAATTCACTGCTAGATGGCTAGACCTCTCCAAACGAAGAGCTGGAGGCCTTTCTACTGAGGTAAGTCTCTGACTCTCTCTCCAACACAGGTTCTATAATTCAAGTGTGAGACATTTTTTCTCTACATCTTTACTCTTTTTATAGAGTCAAGTGGCAGTCATGTCTGATTGCAACTGAGTGGAACTGGTTTATGTAACTAGGTATGTGCGGCTCCTCTCACATAATATTCCTTGCGACTACTTGTGCAGAGTAAGTCAAATGATTTAAAAAGCATGTGGTATTCATCTCTCTCACCTCCCTTCAACTATAGTACTAGGAAGGCTGTAGCTTCGCCTTGTTCTTCATAGAGTCACCTAGTGTGACTCAGTTGTAATGTGTTCCCTGACAAGGGATCAGATATGGTAACACAGTTCATTTCTGGGAGCAATGGATTCTATATTGAAACATTTATTAGGATACTTGGGTTCTCACCTTCACAAATGAATTATTTATTACCACTTAATGGTCTCTGGTTTTCTCCAGAGATTGCTCAATGGGGACTTTTTTGCAGAGTTGAATTTAGAAGAAGCAATGAAAAATCTATTTCTCTGCATTCTCTAACTTCCTATAAAAATGCCGTTACTATAATGAAAGCAGGCGTACTGCTAACAGTTGCATTTGCGTTTAAATCAGTTCCTCTAATTTTGCTGCATCAAATCATGTAGTAAAGTCAAGTATTTGCTAACTCAATATTCTTTTTTTCCAGGGCAGTTTCCCTCACTGCATAGTAGCACATGGATTTCAAGACTTCAAATGAAGAGGTAGGATTCAATAGATTGAGGACTGGAACCTCAACCTCCAGTATGACATTGCCATGGCACATTCAAGTGCTGGTTTTTGTAAACCTTTGGACAATATTCAGTCTCATTGAATAAGATCCAGTGTCTGAAGGCATGCACATGTGGTTATATCTGGTGCTGTCTGCCGGCAGTGTAAATTGTCATGTACACAGAATGTAATTGGAGCTGATGATGTAGATAATAATGCAGCGGATTAATAAGGGAGAGTAATAGTAAAACATTAAATGGGTTCAGAGACAGGCCAATTACGTACAGTCCAAGCACTGTAGCAGGTCAAACAATGCTCAGCCACTTGAGACGCTGTCTGACCCAGCAATGTACATTTATGGCACTACTGCCCTGATTTTGCCTGGCTAATGACACACACTCAGACGCACACTCTCTCGCTCTCTCTTTCCCTCCCCCTCTCTCTCTCTTTCTCCCTCTCCCTCACACACACACTTCAAATGATGTGAATTAATGCCGCTCTTATTTCATTTCTCATGGTGCAGCTGCAGGCATAGACTCATTTCTCAACCCAAATTAGATGTCTTCATATGTTTCTTACTATGGCTGAATGAGTGCATATTCTATAAACTGACTTTGATTCAAGCTTCATCCGCAATTGAGATATTCTCTCTGAGAATAGCAACCAAGCAACTGTCGCGTTAACTGATGACTAACGTATCCTAGGTGACAAGGACGCTGACAATGGTGCATTTTTCCATTAGTAATCTTGTCAGGTGAAAGCGGTTCTTTTATTTAGACCTTTCTAGGTCTCAAGGACAGGACAGGCGTTCTAATTAGCGAGGGAAGAAAAGGCTTAGCAGAATGCACATTTATGGGGATTAGCATGTTTTAAACGGATCATGGGAAACGTACATGCCTCACTTACTTGCTCAAAGCTAGGAAATTCATGTATAGAGAGTGTGCTTGGTTCCAATCGCTTAATATCACAGGTTCTTAATTTGTCATCATCATCTGTTGTACACGGTGAATAAATGAGGTGATATAATTTGAGCAATTCATATCTCTAATCCTTTTTTTCTCACTGTGGAGTTCTATAGACCTGAGCAATGCGAAGCACACCTAGAGCACAAACGTTACCACGACAGATAACGGTTTGTTTGAAGGCTAATTAGTCTGCTCATAATTTGCAACCATAAATCATTAATTTTCTCGTGTTTTTGTTACAATAGCTGTGTGGTATTCGGAGCGGCGAATGTGACTATTTGTCTCAACATTAGCATTAGCAGGCCAAGAACAGACAGCCAAAATCTGTATCGTAATTTTCATGTTCAGTATTTTCAGCGACATTTCATTTCATGGCCAGTTAGTTTAGTCATGGAGGAGGAATGATGAATGATTTCGTCTTTTTGATCCCTCGCAGACAAAGACTGGGATTTATTTGCTGCAAGAAGGTAATGAGGAGCCGTTCAATATCCGACTACACTTGGCCAAAGACATTCTGACCATTCAAGAGCAAGATGTCATTTGTGTGTCAGGAGAACCTTTTTATACCAGTGTAAGTAACCCAGTCTGAACACTGACATCATACCCCACCCCCTAAACACACACACAAAGAAATCAATAACACATAAATGAAGGTGACAATACAAAGATATTGATAATACATTGAATGTCTGTGTGTGCATGACTGATCTATTTTGGCATATAGTGTGTGATGCTTGAGCCATACTTGCCAGCAGGTCTGACTACACTGTTTTTCTTTACGTTATTAAATGTACCTTTTCTCATGCAAGACATTTCCCAAAATGGGATTATTCATCACTTTACAGGGTAAAAATCTACCAAGACAAATGCGGCAGCCGTAGCGCCTGCTGAAACACGATTACAGCCCTTCAACAACAATACACACACCGTCTACTTTGGTGAAAACTAGGCTGTAAACAAATCGAATCATTCCTCGGGAGAACTCCTTAGCAAGCTCAAGCATATGTGCATTTTGTCTCCTAATCTACAAGCTGAATAACTTGCTTACCTGATGAAACTTGTCTATGCTGTTGTGTTGTGTACATCCATTTTCCAGCACAACACAATTTTTGCCACTGCTTGGCAAATATGTAATGTCCCTCTCGTTTGAGTGAAAAGCAGATACTTAGGATGTTAGTTTCTAGTTTTCTAGTTTTTAGAGTCCCTGTGTGGGCTTGTGCACATGCTGGGAAAACACTTTCTTTTCAATTTTGGTGACTCATTTTAGCCTACTGTACTCACCGGTGCTAGTTTTTCTTTTAAGTGGTCAAAATGCTATATTACATCTTTACTGCAAGTAGTGAAAGTAGTAGTGTCTGATGGATATGAGTTACCATTCAGGAACTGCTGCTGTTAAAACTAATACAGGCTGCTGTATGTTGATTATTCTAAATGTGTACTACAGAAACTGTTTTGATTGTTCACATTGCTGTGTGACACCAATGCAGGAGGTAAAATTGCCCTGTTGGTAGTGAAACAATTTTGTTGTTAGTTTCAGGAGGTGCTAGAATATTTGTGATTCTAGTAGTGAAGAGAAAATGTTTCCTTTTGTAGTCTCTTTGATGCTCAGAGATGCGTGCATAAACGCTCGTCTAAAGTGATGCCATTCATCACTTTAGCGTGTTTGACAAAAGGAGCCCTTTCCGTTTGTTCTTGTGTAGGAGCTTCTAGAGGTTCAGCATCTCCCCGAGCCCATTACCTTATTATTCTCTTTCTTACAGGAGAGAACTGTAACGATCAGAAGACAGACCATTGGAGGTTTTGGCCTGAGTATCAAGGTAATTTAGATCTCTGATTAGACTGCTTATCCCAACTTACTCCCAATTTACTGTCACCTAACGTTATTGATCTTTTTTTTTTTTGGGTCAAAATGCAATAATAGCGATAGTTGGGGGATTCAGTGAAAATCTTTGTTTCTCTCTTTGTTCATGATTCCTCAATTTGTTTCCTAGGGCGGAGCAGAACATAAAATCCCTGTTGTCATATCAAAAATATCAAAAGAACAAAAAGGTAAACTCATTTTTGTGTAACTTTTTACCGCTGCTACCATTTTAACAGTGTGTCCTTTTACCAAACTGATTTTGTCTTTCCAGTTGAACTCTCTGGGCTGCTTTTCATTGGAGATGGCATCCTTCAGGTAACCTGAGCAGAAATACCAAATGCCATTTAAACGCTTGTTTACACATTTCATCCTACTCTGCAGAGTGATGCATATATTTCATATTTCATATGCCATATGTCAACAAAATTCTGTTGAAACACTACAGACATTTGTTTAAGTAAAAGTCAAATTTCATTTCCTATATTTATTGCAGAAAAAACCTCTCACTCAGACAAGTACTGGTGCAGTCTGAGGGGAAACATTTACAGGCTGGCCATAGACATATTCATGGCAACAGTGGATGTCACTCTGTTGTTTACAGTTTTTAGTCCCGATACCATAACAGTTATTGTGCTTGCCTCATTAATCATCATTTTGAAGATAAGACTACAATGATATGATGCCAACAGTGACCCCATTACTGTTGTCTCTAGATAAATGGAATAAATGTTAGGAGCTATCGCCATGAGGAAGTGGTAAGCTGTCATCTGATATCTCATATTTTACTTATTCTGCAACAGCTCTTGCAACAGCTTATCGTGTCTCACTTTCTGATTTTTATCTTTTGGACATGTAAACCTATTTTTCTGTTTTTCACATTTTAATTGTACCAGCTCCAAAATGTGTAAGGAGCATAACTCCAAGTCTCTGTAAATCCCTTATCTGGGCTTTCCATTCTTGGCTAGGAACTGGCACACCATGCCTCATCCAATACATCACAGCAAACAATCAGCAGGAAACCTTGCTGTTTTAAGCTGCAAAAATTTCTTTGTTTTTACATTTCAGGTCCAGGTTTTGAGAAATGCTGGCGAGGAAGTTATACTTACTGTGTCTTTCCTAAAGAAGACTCCAGCTTTTCTTAAATTGCCCCTCTGTGAAGATTGCACATGTAAGAAACTTCTGACTTCAGTAGTACTGACTCCAGTAATAAAGGAATATATGGGGTTCAGACCTATGCTGCAATGTTTCACCATTACTGCTCTGCAAAATAAGTAACCTATAATTTTTATAATAGGCATTATTATCATCTAAAATATGTTTGGTTGTTGTGATGTCCTTAAACTAGACCCTGCACAGCCACATTGAATGGTCAGGTCACACAATGAAAAAAAAAGAAAAAAAGTAATTCAGTGGCTACATCACTGGACTGATCTTCTGACAAGTAATTAACAAAGATGGCAATTGCCTGATGACAAAAAAACAGAGAAAAGCATTCAGCATCAGTTTTACAAAAGCTGCTAGGCAGAAACAGAGACTTAAATGAAAAAAATAGACATTGCACATTCTGGTGCAATTGATTACCCTTGACATCAGCGCCTCATCATACATAAAAGACATTTATAAAACCCTGTGATACCCGTATATAGGGCAGGCTATGTGACCCAAATGCAAATAGTGATACAGCAGCAACACATTTTGGCTGTAATTCAGTGCAATTACCTTGAAATGGATTTATAGAAACGTTGTTCTGAATTTTGAGGATTTATTGGAGATGTGACTTTTTGTGTGTCGCTACTTTCAGGCATTCCCAGTGACCAGAGTAGTGGGACATCCTCTCCTCTGTGTGATAGCGGCCTGCACTTGAACTACCACCCCAACAACACGGTAGGCCTCTGTGCCTCTTTCATTACACTGTTCTTGACTGACTGCATTCTATTCTAACGATGCAGCAGCACTCCCCATGCCAGGAAGTTGTTTCTATGCAACTGTCACCACGCGCTGATAACCGGGATGCTCTATCTTTATCTTTGAGGAGGGTGAATCAGCTTCCTCTGCAGCTTGTACTCTCGCTGCCTGTGCTGCAGCAGCAACAGGACTCAGCTCTTGAAATGTCAGCTGTAGGAAATGTGTGAGGTGGGAAACGATGAGCTCTTCTAAATTGTGTTCCGCGCTACTCTAGGACACACTGTCCTGCTCATCCTGGCCCACGTCCCCAGGGCTACGCTGGGAGAAGAGATGGGTGGACCTGCGCCTTATTCCTCTGCTCCACTCACGCCTTTCGCAGCATATCCCAGGCTCTGACGTCTGCAGGTGAGCTGGTGGACCTCATCTTTGTTAGAATGCATATTTTCCAGCACTGTCACTTCTGGTGAAGGTTCAATAGCCTCTGTACTTGCTAGTGGAGGCTCTTCAGGGCAGCAGTGCTAAGATTGCCTTTCGTCTTAATATTTGAGGCTATTCAAATGGAGCTCTGACTGCAGACCAAGATGCTGCCTGTGTGTAAATATTTTTTGTGGCTGCTTATTATATGCCTTTTTGAAAAATATGAATCAACTCCAAAATATTCTGCTGTAAGTCTTGGTGAAGTGATCAAATGATGTAATTATGTAATAGTTTTGGATATTGGAAAGATGGACTGTGAGTACCTAGTCAGTCAAACTAGTCAAAACATCACTTCAGTTGGATTGTCAGGCTATACAATTTTTTGCACAACACCAGGAAAAATCATCAGGTCCACAGAAAGTGATGTGTGTTACATTACGAGAAGCAGCAACAGTGGTTTGTTTGGAATAAGTAGAAGAAGAATCTGGTAGTTAGTGTGAGCCGCGATAGCCACCATGGCTGAACAAACAAGAAGACTGGTACCTACAGAAACTACACAAGCCTCACCAACAGAAAATCCGATGAAATAGACGTCAAAGCACTGTCCGCACTGTTTCATTTGTCAAGTGATCTCTGGGAAGTGCAATGCAAAAACACCACAGCAATGATCACTTCAATCACATTTCCTGATCTTTTTATTTGTCCTGATGCTTTTTAGGAAAAATGCTTTCCAAGTCATAGCTGTGGATGGGGTTTGCAGTGGGGTTATTCAGTGCCCCACAGCTGAAGACTGCTTGGACTGGCTTCAAGCAATAGCAGGCAACATATCCAGTCTCACCAAGCACAATGTAAGTATGAAACAAAATGGTACCTCACACTTCTTCTGGTAGTCACATATGTTTACCAACAAGGTATTGGGTTGGATGTCAGTATAACAGTGTAATAAATTCCGCTTTGTCTAACAATACCATTGTAAATGTCACAACATTATGTAGACACATACTAATGTCTTTTCGCACTATGAGTAAAGAGCACATTTATTTCTAAGAGCCTGAGGTCACAATAACAGTTTTGGCACTTGCGCTGTACTACACTTACTCCCTCAAGCTAAACCCATGCACTTGTATTATCTATAATTCATCATAATATATAATATAATAATGATGTTAAGAGGCAGCAAGCAAAAAAAGAACTCAAGATAACAATTTCATATTCCATTTCTCTTTGTGAACACATTTACAAGTTCTACCAGAGGTTGTGGGACATAAGTTAGCGTTGTGTCGTGTTTCCAGATGGGTGGTGCTCAACAATGGGGGCAAATGCAAAGATTGCTTCCAAGCTGTGTCTTGTTTAGTGGCTCATACCAAAGCAATGCGTACCTACAAAATTGGCACATTTGGCCACATTTATTGGCACATGTAGGTGTACTGCCCTCCTTTCCCTTGCAACTTTTATGTCACTATTAGGTACATTTATAGAGAGTTTTAAGGAAAGATGTAATCGACCGTCACTTGGTGTTGGCGTACCACGTCACATGAATATGGGATAAGGCAACCAGCAGTTAAAACAGGGTGTTGTAATTATAATCCGGCCATTGGGCTGGCTGTGCATGCAAGGGCTGTGTGAGAGTCTTCAGGGGATAATGGAGCCCTGGCTAATTGGAGTGGACAAATTGAGGGACATACTAAACATAACACCGATGACTCATTGCCAGAATGGCATGAACAATTGAGAGGTTATTTCTCGCAATGGCCTTGGACTTTACTAAGGCACGTGCATGACATTTCTAAAGAAAGGACAGATCTCTGAAAGTAGACATTTTTTCAATGGGTGAAATGTTATTGATTTTCATCTATTAAACAGGAACGCAGGCAAATGATTGCGGTGAACCTTCAGTCAGTGTGTCTGGCCACAACAACCTATGGATGAAGCTGTACAAACCCACGCCCACTTTCTTATTCCACTTAAAGATATCTTGTTTCCTTCCGGGGCCTACACTGAAGTGACATTTCAAAATGAGATGTGAATTGTTCTTGCTTCTAGAGGAAGACAGGAGCTGATTTGGAGGGTCTAATTTGGTGTTCTGTTTCTGAGAAAGAGTTATATGATAGTATGGTGTGGATTAGGGGCGACTGATACCAGTGATCTGAGCAGAACGTTTTAATTTAAAGCCTCACTGCTCTCTCAGTAGTTCCCCTGCTTTTATTACCACAGAGAGAAAAATGGAGTTTTTAGGAAGAGCCTCAGGTCCTTGTGGAAATGACTCTCTCTATCCCATTTTGCAATTTGCATCCATAGAATAAATGAAGTAGTTTAACAGTATTCCTTCAGTACTGTGGGGGAACACGAACATGTTGGGGCGGGTGTCAGAGTTTATTGGTCCTTAGAAGGATCGTCTGCTTAGTTTTATGTTTTAATGGGTCTTACAAATATGGGAAGTCTAAATTTCGCCAGTAATTGGTGTCTTATTGTTAGCGGGGTATATTTTAACGTGATGTTCTTGTTGAATTTAACAGGTGAAGAAGATAAACCGAAATTTTCCAGTGAACCAGCAGGTAAGACAGTGTTTCAGAGTCTGCTTCTCTTTTTCAAATGGATTGATTTGTGTATTTTGATGAATGAGCTTTGATTTGCCCAGAAAAAATCATTACAATCTGCCATGAACGACTTGATACTCATCACTAGAATATTCTTTCAGTATTCCTAAAAAAAGTCATTCTACCCAGGTCAATCAGTCAGAGAAAGGACACGGCCGCTTCTTGCAGCTATTGCAAAAGAGGGAGAATGTTTGCATCATGAAATCCACAGAGAAATCATTAGAAAGCAACTTAAGTACCTTCACTCAGTTAAATAGCAATGTCCTCTTTCAGTCTAAACACCAATAGTGAATTTGACGTTTGTTAAAAATAAATCCCAAAGTTGCTCACTGGCATGTGACAAAAGTGAGAATTCACATGACACTTCATTTCGGCAATTAAACTACATTAGAAATGACTGCTTGCCCTGAATCTTTCACTCACTGGTTTTGTCATCCATCAAAATGTCCACACAGCAAGCAAACATTTTCACCCTGACTGTGATGAGTAGTGATAGTATGATATACTTGATGCCTACCATCCTTCTACAACATCAGTAATGTGCACACTGCTCTCAATCTCCCTCTGTGTCCAACCTGGCTATTTACTTTCTACCTTTTGCCCTTTTATTATTTATTTTGCCCTTGCTCCCTTTTATTACATGCCACATCTTTCTTATGTTCACATCAATCTCTCTGTTTTTATTGTTTGATAGATTATCTACATGGGCTGGGTAGATGAGAAGGAGCAGGACTCCGTTCAGGACCGAATGTATTCACCAAAGTTCCTCGCTTTGAGGGGTTCTTCACTCTTCAAGTTCTCAGCACCTCCTGTAGGTTTTCACTTGATCGCTATTGGTTTTATACCAACTTTTAATCATACAAGTTCTGAGTTTGAAGTGACATTGTCCAGCCCTGCGGGGGTTTCCAACACAATTGATGTTACCATATTGTTGATGGACAAAATGTTTTCCAGCTAGCAAATGGATGTGACTCACACAAAGCCAATTTTGTTGTATTGATCTTTATCTTGATTGATGTTAACCATTAAATCTGTGTTTACATTTTGCCAGCCATTTAAGTGATTGTGACAAGAGAGATAAGCTATTGATGTTACTGAATTAGAGATGAGACATGATTGATTGATAAGTAAGACTGCCTGTGCTACTTGAAAGAGCCTGTGGCTAATATAAATGGTAGGGAATATTGTAACAAACATCCTTTTCATATAGAAACAGTTACTTGTGTATGATATATTTTCATTTGAGTGTGAGGATGAAAGCTAAGGCAATTCAACAATTCATCAATGATCATAATTTGTTTGAAAATAATATTTCCAAATGAGCCACTTGGACAATTAAACAGCCCAAGTATTAGTTTCAGGAGTTCTTTCACTTTATTGTCTTTTAGAATTATAGCAGAGCTATTTAGTAAAATATTTACCAAATATATTAAATCAAAGACATTTTTCAGGTGACAACATGGGACTGGACCAGAGCAGAGAAAAGCTTTACTGTGTATGAGATTATGTGCAAGGTTTTAAAGGTAAGGAGGCATCCCTTTAAAATTTAGGGGAGAAAAGTCTGGGTGTTTTTAAAAAATAGAAACAGAAAGAACTCATTTGAAGAAATGTTTATTTCCATTTGCATTCCTTTCCAATCCCACAGGGGTTCTAGGTTGCGACTGTATTCTTTCCAGGTTCTCCTGTAGGTTCCCAGGTTCTAGGTCATCTTGAATTTGATTGTGAGAAGTGAATTTAAATGCAGATTATATCTAGAAGTCCCTTTTGGCAAATTTCATTCATAGAGATTCAGACATTAAATCAGATACAAGTTGACCTTATGGTACCATGCCTTTTACACTGGCTTTAGGAATGCAGCAGTATAACAGTATAACAGAGCAAAACATTGTCTGGTTCTGCATACACATATATGTGTATAGGCATATGTGTATGTATACGCATTATCTTCATACAAGGATGTATAAGTATACAAATACAACCCTCTTAATGCACTAGTCAGCAGGCTTACTCTGAACTCAGAGCAAAGTTAAAACTCCTGTAGCTGCTTGGTGCTACAACACACAGGATTGCTGTCACTTTGTCTTATCTCCAAGTCACCCTGCCCGTCTGTACTTGATCAGCATGGCAGTCTTACTGCGTTATCTTAGGATAATGACCTTCTGGACAAAAGGAAGCACTGCTTCAGTGTCCAGACAGAGAGTGGGGAGGACCTGTTCTTCAGCGTGGAGCTGGAGTGTGAGCTGCTGATCTGGGAAAAGGCTTTCCAGATGGCCACCTTCCTGGAGGTGGAGAGGATACAGGTTTGTACCTCAACAGAGGGCAATGTGAAAGGAATTGTGATTTTAATCCACCGTGTGGTTCCAGCCTAGTTGTTTTAGTACAAAGATTGATTTTTGCTCATGTGACATGTTCAGTAGAGCAAAAGAGGCCTCCCTGTCTGTGTTCCTCTGGTGGATAATGTCTTGTTCTCCTATTCTACAGTGTAAAACATATGCCTGCATTATGGAGAGCCACCTTATGGGACTTACCATTGACTTCAGCATGGGCTTTGTGTGCTTTGATGCTGCCTCAAAGGTGAGTGAAGGACACTTCTTTATTGTCAATACAAATATGGATAAGGGATCCTTTCAGGGGAACGTTCATACAGCAAAACCAGTATTGTACTGTACATAGTCTGATGAGGCTAGCCATGACGGTTCAGTATCCTTTTTTCTGATTTGGCACTACTAACTTATTCTGCACTGTGTGCATTTTGGGAGTATGAGCACATTTGTTTTGACGGTTAGTTCCCTCCAGCTCAAACCTCTCACTCCTGCCTGCAGTTCATTTTGGCCTTTCCCCAAGTCTGAGAGCCATGCAGACTACTCCACTGGTGCACATTATGTGGATGAACAGGACACAAGCAGTCATATTGTTCTCGGGTATTTTGGACCTAATTCCTGCAATATGAAGCAACAATGTCCCCCAAGGACTGTGACAATGCTGCCAGTGTATTGTTTACAGAGACGAGTCCAAAAAACACAATCCATATGTAAACTGCAATCACGAAACAAAACACATGGGGGATTTACTCAATAATTTAAAGCTGCGATTGGCGAGTTTCAAAAACAATGTTAGATTTCAGTTAAAATTCAAAACAAGCTAAAACATACCCTGTACTTCTCTCTCCTTCCCCTGCGCCCTCTGAACCGTCCCTGTACAGGCCCTGCCTCCAACCGTACAGACATGATTTTAAGTGCTTGTGGGAATGATTGACATGAAGGGGGGTGGGGATAATGAGGGGCGAGCCAAGTCAATTTTTTTGTGAAGGCAATTGCAGAGTGGCGGCACTCTCCCTGTTACACTGTGAAACTCTCATTGTGTATAATGAATTATGGTTCT
>OOFE01010798.1:54771-66817 GCA_900323365.1 Monocentris japonica
AACCCCCCCAAATTCAAATACAGCAAAGTTTCTTACTTTTACCGCCTTTACTTGTATTGGTATTGCAGTAATTATTACAGTAACAGTAATACTGAGTACAATATTATCCAGATAGTCATTCATGTGAAATGTGTAACCAGCTGTCTACTATGGTGCCAGACTGGGAACTGATTGTTGTTTGGCATGCTGTACATCTTTTGCTTATTCAGTTCAATGCTAATTCAGTCATGAAAGGTTGCACTGTAGCTCTATTGTTTTATCAATGTTATACCTGGTTTATACCTCACAACTTCTTGTATGTGGTTGAGCTGTTGACATGGCACATTTTCCATTTGATTGTTCATGGAATTATGACATGTTGAAGTGCATGAATTAGAGGGAAATATATAAAGATAAATACTATAGATACTATACTGGAAAGTCTGAATCATGTAATCGTCATAATTTGTACCCACATGCTTCATAGGCAGTACTCTGGAGATACAAGTTCTCCCAACTTAAAGGATCGTCTGATGATGGGAAAAGCAAGATCAAATTTTTATTCCAAAACCAAGACTCCAAAGCTATTGAAGCTAAGGTAACAAACTTATAGAGATGTATAATGCTGTATGTCAAGGAAAATGATAGTCAACGTGGATTTCAAAACAACAAGGTTACAGTAACTGAATTACTTCCGTATGACTTCAATATTGATTTTCCCTGACAGGAGCTGGAGTTCTCAAATCTCTTTGCCGTGCTTCATTGTATCCATGCTTTTTTTGCTGCCAAAGTTGCTTGCCTGGACCCGATGTTTGTGGAGAGCCATGGTACCGCAACCACCACTGGGATCCCAGCTCTTACCAGTATCTCATGTAATTCACAGATCTCGAAACTCAAATACACCACTTGACAGGCACTGCTCTTGCCTTTCCTCTTCCAAGATGACCATTACCATGGCCTGAAATGGTGGATAAGTGAACTGGAACGAATGTGTTCAGTTCAAGATCAAATTGTGAAGGACAACCGTATACAATAGCAGAACTATTTTAATAAAAGAACTCTTCTGGAGAATTGATATTTTCAACGAAACGGTGGATTTCTGGGATTTCTGGAGTCGTTGTGGACGTAAACATCAACATGTACTTTGAGTAACTTCGTAGCCAACTGAAATATTCCTGTACCAATGGACACAAAGTGCGTGATTCACATTTTTTTAATCAAATTTGTCTTTTTGTTGCTCCTCAGACATCCTTTTAATCAATACATCACAAAAATTATACGATTCTACTCCAAAGGCAAGCCGTGTGCTTTTCTGTATAGTTTTATTGAAACCCGGGTGCAGTCCTATCACAACAGATTTTCTGTACTAGCCAATATGTCACTTGAACTTCCCTAATAAAAAATAACATTTCTTGACACCATTTCATTCCACGTAAAATTAAGCAAATATTGATGTTGATGATATGGCATTGTAAACTGCAAGTATGATCGCGCTTTCTGTTCTTTTTTATTTTTTGTAGCTGAGATGAATCCCCATTTCCTACATATATCATTCAATTAATAGTAAAAATGTATTTTCCTATGAAAAGTAATTCGATTCCAATTAAAGACTAAATGGCAACATCAATGTCATCTTGCAATGCAAAAACATTTATTTTCATTTTGACCAAAATGTATTAGATCGAGGTTCACTGGCAACGATAGTGGATAAAATGAATGGTTTAGCTGAGAGTGTATGTGGGTATAGGGAGTACACTTCTTTGTCTCAGCATATGAAGTATATGGAGTTATTATTTACACACATATGCTGGGGTCAGTCTAAACCCATTTCCTGAGCTACCACTCTATCACTGAATAGAATGGCTCAATGTACTGTATCTCTACACGTAGTGTGTAGTGTTATGGGTGAAAAGTGATGCTCTGATGAGAAAGGTGTATCAGGTCCACCATCCACACTACCATAATCTTACAATACTGCCCCAAACATGATTAGAAAAATACACACCTCCTGCAATGTTTTTGTCACTTTTTCCAAATTGTGATTATGTAAATAAACACTGACATTCAAATGAACTCAAAAAATTATGAATTATGGCGATTACTTGAGGGATTAACCTGTAGGGATTATGGCATTTGTTAATTTGATGTGCACCAGAGAATAGATGGCTCATATCCTCTTGCTCTCTTCATCATTCACTCAATGGACCAATTTAGAATAATAAAAATGAGCTATGGTGTATTTTTGAATATTTATCTTTTTGAATTCAACTTGTAAATAGTGAAATATGATCAAAACTTGTTTGTTGGCATGTCCACGTGACAATGAGAAACACACTGCAAGGAAAATAGAAATATGTAGCGTCATGGCCTCCCAAAGGTTTGAGATGACCCTTTCAATTTGATTATCACTCTCCACTAAACTGCTTTTAAATGTTGCAGAGTGACAACCAAACCAAACTTGAAGATATTGTGAAAGACTTCAGGTCAATTAGTGCAATTAGTCATGCTCTTACCTTCCATTTCCCAAAGTAGAATCAAAAAAGGAGAGGACCATGGGTAAGTGAACTCAAGAGGATAAAAAATTTAATGGGTTCATTGTGGGAAAGTAACGGCGATGCAGTCTATGCAAAGAAAGTCTGAGTGATGTTTTTGTGCTTTAAAATGAGCTTGGTCGCATACCCTTGTAACACAAGATCTAGAAAGTGAGTTTTATTTTATTTTTTTGCAAATGATACCTGTTTTATTAACAACTATGCTGTGTAATAAATTAATAAATAAGACCTTTTATAACATGGTTTACTTGTCATTAACATTATTTCCCACAAAGTTTGGGTCGACATATCTTGAAATTAAAATAAATGCTTGGGCTCAGATAGTAGCTTTGTCTCTTACAGTAGCCTGGGAGATTTTCATATTTCAATAAGCACATGGTCAAAAGATTCTTCATTTTGCACAACTGCTTTTGTAACCATCAAAGCATGCATCATGCACCCATGTTATTCTGTAGGCAAAGGCAGAAGTCTGTAGGTGGGAAACTTTGGGCAGACACAGGTATAATATTACACCATGAATTTGGATAGCATATCTGTGACATGTCTCAGCCCGTGGCCTATCACTAATAAATGGCTGGTCATTTCTGCTGTCCAATGAATGAACACCTTGACTATAATTGAAAGTGGGAACCAGGTAAGATGAGATACACATTTTGTGCATTCCATTCACACAGTGAGCCACTAATTCTAGTAAATCTGCCTTTGGATCAATACAGACCAGACAGCTGTTGGATAACAAATAGAGCATGCAATAATGGACAATGAGTTAACCATAGCCTGACCTTACAGTAAGCATATCCTCAGTAAGCGTGTCCTGGTGGCTCAATTGGCTGGGGTGCATGCCTTGTACCAGCAATATCCTGGGTTTGAATCCAGCATAGGACCTTCGTCACGTCATCTCTCTCCACTGTACACTATCAAATAACAAAAAAAGTAACCCAACATCAGTAATCGAAGTATGACTCATTGACTACTTGACCATGTTCACATATTTGGGAAAGAAACCCATCAACCAAATATAATTTCCAAGAACAGTGAAATCATGATTAAAAGAGGCAGGATGTGATTGTGATCTTTATTTTTGTGCCAAACATTTAGGGAGGAACAACACATTTTCAAAATGAACTGCACACTCTATGAGAAATCAACATATGCCTGATAAATAATAATAGAATAGTTTTGGCTCTGTGCAAATTAACTGAATAGAAGACCACAGTATTGGTTATGGATTGGTCTTCACTGGGTGCCATTTCTGTAATCAATCCTATCCACATTACTGTAATTACAGCAGTCCCATTAACTTTGGTGCAAGGCATGACCTGAGAGTCTAGGTTATAGGTCCCCTAACCTCAGTACCTGTATACATTACATTTGAGACAATCATTTAAATTGTTGCATGCCTATGATTGGTCATCTCAATTTTTCATGGCTACTATACAAATCAAATACGATGTTGTAACTGGTAGTTATTAGCAGAGAAATTACTCTATTATTGCTTACTCTTGAAAAGCTTTCCACTGAGTGTAAAAACCTTACAGGAAATAAATGTTACGTCGTCACACACAAAAACAACCAATGTAATCAGCCCATTTTAAAACAAAATATTTTACATTACACCAGAACAAAATGAAGCCCGAGAGCACTAACATGTCTATCTATTTAACAGACAGCAATGGAGATTTGATCTACAGAGTTCCCAGTGTCAAGATACGGTACAGCAAGAGGGCGCTACAACAAACCAAACGCAAATAAAATGTTATGCATAACCATATGATAACCATACATATATATATATCACTTTTTTTAATAGAATTAATACAACATTCAACTCAGCTTTTAGAGTACTAAATTATGCATTCAAAGTAAGATGAAGAAAATTCCAAGTGACAATTGTAAAGCAATAAATACGTGACATCTATCATCAATGGCGTGCTATTCTTTTTAAATGCGGAATGTACTGTAGACACACACCATCATTGGGCAAATTTACTGTGCCAGAAAACAAAACTCACAGAAATCCCAATGTGATGGGGTATGTTGGCACTTGAAAGCCATCACTGTCAGGGATGTTCTGTAAGCAAATTGTACTTTGTATACACACAACTTACATCATTACATAGCCAGTCCACAATACAAATGACCAATAAATGGCACCTCTTTTTCAACTGGGGACTGCAGAATAAGGTGCTTTGTTGGACATGTCTACAATCCAGAATACAAAAGGCTTCAAAGTCCTCCATGATCCTGACTTTGTTGTGAATAAAAAATGTAGTACGATTTAGATTTTCGCGGTTTTCGTCTGAGGCTCTCTAATTTATGAAAGTTCTTTAAAACATGTATTCAAGACAGATACCTACACTTAAGTTGCTGATCACTTGGGACAAAACCTCCAGTAATCAATTATGGGATGTGAACCAAAGTGAGCAACACCTAAGAGAGATACTCATGAGGGCAGAATCATTACTTAGTCTTAATTGAAGTCCCTCCCTAAAACAGCTCCCAGTTCCCTCTAAAAAGCTGAGAAAATGTGGATCATCATTAAAATCCTACTTCGTCAGCTTCATTACTCTACCTCTGATATTATTAAACTATAATTTGTGTCAGCAAAAGAAGGAAAACTGAGAAGGGGTATTTCTGAAATGGATAGAAAGTTACTAATCAAATTAAAACGCCTCATCATATGAAGCCCAATGCCAGCTACTCAAGAGCAAAGTGAGATAACAAGAAAATGTAAGCACCCTACAGAAATTCTGCAGTCACATTTAAAAGATGCCCTGCAGAAGAAATTATAAACCAATCTTAACCTCTTGTAGTTGAGAGATATAAAAAAAACCTCAACTTAACTAATACTTCAACAGAACATCAAGAAGAACGACACATTCATGATTATGCCAGAATGTCTTAGTTTGTCTTTAACTCAAATGTGCTCGTATGTGCATTTCAGTGTCTTTTGCTCCATTCAGCATCAGTAAATTGCCAGATATTGATTATGTTAGGTTAAAGCTTCTAGAAAAGGTGCAGTAAAAGTCTTGATCTTCACATATTCATATTTTTAACAAATATAGTAAGAACTTTGTTGTTTATACAATTTTCTATCTGCAACAGTTCTGCAGAGATATTAACACGGTGATAAAATCTGAATCTCAAAACAGCTTTCTGAAAGGATTTCCATTGAGCAGACTTTTTACATAGGTTTTTGATATACAAATCAAAAATAAATGTCAAAATAAACTAACAAAGCAACTTTGTCATGGCAATCGTAACATTATCATCCAATATTATCTATGAAGTCTCTCTCCATTAGTTTTGCCATCAAGATTAAACGGAAATAAAGCTACATTTGTACTGAAAAGAGTGAAGAAAAGCATTTCAGCAGGCGCTGCACCCATTAAGAATGGATACCAAGTGAATCAGTCATTTCTCTCTGTAATACAGCAAATATGCCTTAAGCGACTCAGGCAGTGGTAATGCCATTATTTGGTCTCTCAACACGTTCACTTGCTTAAGGATTTCAATGTCACCAATGTCTCTTTCTTCCTCCTCCTCCACCTCCTTGTGTTCTTCTTCTGTCTGCTCTTCTTCCTCACTCTCCACAGTTTGGGGTATCAGCTGGTTGCCTACAAAAACGTAGGTATTGATGCGTCGCCGTCGGCAGCGCCTGCGCTTGCGTTTCTGAGGAATTCTTTGCACCAGCCCCTTGTCTTGACTGTCCTCGTTGGCCAAATTTCTGAGAGTGCGGCGTATGTAGATCCGAGACAGATCCTGAAGGCTCCTGACAGTCACAGGGGCTGAGGACAAACAAAGATGACATAGTCCTTCAGGGCAATACATAAAAAATAGATAAGAATAATCCAAACAACTGTGCCACTCCTTCAACTAGGTCAGCATAAACAAGTGAGACTATAAAAGGGAAAATGTAATCTTACTATTTCAAGGAAAGCAAAAAAATCAATATTATGAACCACCTGCAGAGCAGGCCTCCTGTGTCAAAGCAAATGTTGCTTTAGGAATGGAAACATCACATCACTTTGAATATACCGACTTAAAATATTGTCTACTTTACAACTCAAAAGAGTTATACATAATAATAATAATAATAATAATAATAAAAAAAGATTTTGAGATTTTTCATTTGCTGAGAACAGAGCTTGGAGAACTCACGCAGCTGGACAGAATCAGGCTTCTCCCCATCAGCTCTGCTCTGCTGGACCAAGGGGGCGAAGGACACAGCCAAGATGTTTTTACTCTCCCATGAGCACTGGCCAGTCCTGGTTATCTGGGTCAGCTGCACAAAGAAACAAAGAGCTTCTGTACTGAATAATTATGAAGAATGAAATACTGTATATCATGACATCATTTGTTTCACGTAGATGCCACTTCAGAGTGTAATGAGAAATTGGGTAAATCTCTGACTCTGAATCTCTGAAAGATGAAAGGGGTTACAATGTCTGACCCAAGTTTTGCTTCAGTTCAGCTCCTGTTTACATCAGCTGCCTTAGGCGGCCCAAAATCAAAAATTGTGACCCTGAATGTGTCAAAATCTTTACCCTGCTGTCAGGATGTTTGTGTTCTTGTCAAACAATTTCTCTCCCCACTTACCCATGTTCTGCATGCCCTCTTACGTGCCCCCCAGTGTCTCCATATTCAAACATCCAACATTCTCTATAAAATATATATTTTATACACTCCAATTTCCTTACACAGAAGCTACAATCCAGGGACATTTGTGGCTCAATAATGCATATGAATGTTGCATAACAAGTCCTGCAGGTCAGCACTATTTCATTGTGTTGTTACTCATAGGTCAGCATTATGAATATCAACTGTGGTGTGTTTATTCTTTATTACTCCGATGCCTTGCACCACTTACCTGATCCTCTATAGGCATCACTAGAATGCCTCCAATTTTCAGCAGTACTTTCATGTAATTTTCATGATCCTTCTGCACTCCTGCACCACAATAAATGCGATCATATTGGTGACTGTCCGTTGAGATTTCAAGGCAATTCCCCACCACAAAGACGGGTTCACAGAACTCAAACCTGTTGCGGGAATACACAAGTGGAGTGGAATAAAATTCATCAGACAACCATGGAAAATGTTTTCCCCTCTCAGGCTCATCATCACATTTGTGAGCTGCGAGAGAATTATGCAAAACAAATGAACAGAATGAAACACATTCAGATATTTAATTTACAAGTCTTAAGGCAAACAGGAATAAAATGTTGAAAATTGGCAGGCAGCATGAATACATGCACCCTTACATCCACTTTAAACTGTAACATTTGAAGCATTTGATAAAGCATGTACTTACTTATCAAAACTGTCACTATTCTTTATGAAATCATCCAGTTTCTCTCTTGCATATTCAACCACATCCTTATGGAGCTCAACTCCATGGTTCACACCAAATGGCCCTTTAAAAAAAACATTTTGTATACAATCAATCAAAACAATGCATTACGTGTCCCAACACTGCCTACTGTGGTATCATCAGTGTTCATTTCTAGGCGTATACTTTCACAGTAAATTTGTTTACCTAGATTTCACAGAATATCTGAACTCTTCCCACACATGGAAAAAGGGTCATTATGCCTACCTATGATCAGGCCAACCATTGTGCTCAGGTAGCCAGTTCCACTGCCCAGATTGAGGAAAGATAGTCCTGGCTTCAGTTTGAGGGCCTCCATCACCTCAGAGTATATACACGGGGCAGATAGGTGTATGTTGCCATGCTTCCATGCTAGGTCTTTGTAGGCATTGTCCCGGTAGTCATCCAGATAGTAGTCACCACGGTCAATAGCCCGAAAAGCCTGCTCAACTTTGTCTGTGCGAATATATTGGGCTTCCTTCAGATTATCGATCAGGTCATCATTGTCCTCCCCAGCACTCACAGCTCCCCCCATGGTGAAAAGAAAAGGGAGACACTAGGGCAGAACTTTTACTCAAGATGAGCGATATCTTCTCAGAGTGGCATGGAGATAAACGGCTGGCTGAAGGATCCTGTCGCTGCGTTTCTTGTAAGGTCAGTTCACACCGTGGCCATGGCCAGGCACGAGGGGAACTGAGAAAGACAACATAAACAAGTTATAGAAATAAGCCTCATGCAGTATCTGGTTAGACCTAGAAGGATAGTGCTGGCATATCACTGTCCTTCCACAACTAGTATAATATTTTGATGACAAATTCATGAACGTAAAAAAATCTAGGGTGCCTAAGACGTTTGCACAGTACTGTATATATTACTCTATATTCTTTCTTAGACAGGGAATATAGGGGAACATAGGCAAAGGATGAGCATACAGCTGTGACCCTCTCTGACAGAGATGCAACTCATTTGTGAGTAATAAGCTACTAGCTGTGAAACTGTTCTCTATAAAACCCCAATAATATATATAAAAAAAAGAAATTTCCAGAACATGCTGCTTTTCAAACATTTTACAGATGATTTGATAAAAAAAATATCCAACACCGCCAGAGTTAGATGAATGAGTATGGCTGGGGATGCAGCAGAGGGAGACGAGTCTTGAATTCTCTCTCTGCCTTCTCAGCATCTCCACATCTGACTCAGCTAATAAAGATTAAATTCAGAGGTGACTTTGTAGTGGTAGGCCTGGTGAGGTAATTTTCCATTGGCCCTTTCTCGCAGGCAAAAGAATCATTGATTCGCTCGCCATCCGTGATAGTACAGCGCTATTTTTTTGTCCTCGTTTACCCCCACCCGACCTCCCTGTAATGCATAGTCCTTTGAGTTTCCAGCAGCAGTCTTAAAATAGGGGTCATTATTCAGTAATAACTCTAAGACAAATCAAAAACAACAAGCTAGGTAATAGCATTTCTTGCTGTGGCCAAGCTAGTCCTATACAAAAACTGCATCATGACTGACTATTTACAATACACAGGGCAGCCTGGGTTGACCACTGGCTCATATGGAAAGAAAATCCATGCCATCTCAACACGTGACTGGCTGCTATCAACCAGATAGTGACACGTCACTGAACCTGTTGCATGTCCAAACACGTAACAGATCCTTGGGCAATACAAGACCAGGTCCACTGCTGAAACTCAATAACAAGGACCTGATCTGTAGGCAGGATGCCAATATCTGCCCTGCTGTGCACCAATGGAGCGTAAACTGATATTCATTAAGGTTATGCTGATTTGCATGAACCCAGTATAGGTTCAGGCACTTAGTCAGGCAATTTTCATTATTTTCAGCAAAGATGATGCTGTCGAAGTCGAACAGACCAGAGAATTCCTCTGCATTGAGATGTTTTTGCATCGTGGCAACAGAGGTAGTGCTTTGTCTGTGTTCTTCACTATATGTACTGGCTTTCACAGATGTTTCTTCATTCCCACGACTGACATCTCATGAGGCCAATCAGCTCATGAGCTGATCATGTGCTGCAGTTGCCACACAGAGAAGAGCCTTTCAGCCAATCACCTTGCTGAACAGTTTCTTCGCATTGCGAGTGACGATGGAAACAAAACAAAAACAGGATTTTCATGAAATGTTGTCCAATGTTGTCTGTTTCATCATCTCCATTGTCCATATTTGTTAGAATAGTATGGTAGCTCAAGCTATCTTTCACAAACTGACAAATATTGAGAATGTGTGTGCCTTTAACCTGCTTTTGTTCTCACTAGTCAACCAAAACACAGTTGCTGGCCAGCTCCCTGCAGTGCGATTAACCTCAATATCTCGCAGTAGCTAGCTAAACCGGTTGTGGTAAATCGCGGCAAAAAAAACAGCACAACAATTGTAACCAGAGTTCCCCTCAAAATAACATTGACTGCAAACTACCATTTCCGCTTGCTGTACTGTTAAAACTCCCCACGCTCGTTGATATTCAAGTTGGCTAAACATACACCAAAAGAGAAGACGGCCACAAAAATATGCGAATTGTGATAACGTTAGTCAAAATGACAGCTGGAATAATATAAACCCCGAGTTAATTTGATATGTTAGCTCGCAGATAACGCCATCTAAGCTGGCAGTTACCTGGCTACCGTTAGCTTTAGCAGGCCTGAGTGCGCCATCATCAAAACAGAGACAAAGCAGGTTAGGCAAGCTCGCTTCTATAACGCCGTTACATAGATGACCAAACGGAGCCCGCGAGCGAATGCAAGCTAGTAATCTGTTGTGTCGCGCTAACTTAAAACAGCTAACAAAAACCGTTGACGCGCTACCAAAAAAAACTGTATAACGTTAACCCACAGGCAAACATTGGTTAACTGGGGAAAAAAATACTCACAAAGCCGTGTCGCATCAGCTCACTCTTTACAACTGGATGCACTTCGAATGCAGTGCAGCAGTCAGTGACAGCGGATGTTCAACGTTAACAACCTGTCTTAGTTAGAACAAGTGCTAGTTAGTGAGGCTAGTTGGCTGAACACGCAAACTAGTGACTAATCGTTGTTTCTTGACTCTGAAGTGGAAGAAGAAAGCACAGCTGAGAGGATGTAAACACAGGTCACGTGGTTTGCAAAATGTTGCGAGAGGAAAGCACTGTTTTGTGGAGTCATACCAGTGCCATAAAAAAGAATAAATCTGTAAAAGAATCAGAACATAAATGTGGAACTATAAAGAGAAATAAATGAATAAATGTGGAAATATAAAAAATGTGGTAGCGCTTTGAATCGGGCAAGCCGTTTGAATCACTAAGGAAGGAAAGGATTTGCTTCCTATATGTGTGCTCCAGATAACAGGTGTTATACCAAGTTCTGCATGCACACTGAGATGTGCATGCACACTGCGGAACATTGGTTTAACTACAAGCCAGCGGTCACTGGACCCTATAATATTTTGTGAAGAGAATTCTTAGTTTTATACGAATACTAACCTTCACTGTTATTCATCAGTGACGATATATAGTCAATATGAAACAAAAACTAATAAAAATCGATCATACAACATCATATCCATAGCATTCTGTGGAAATATACAGGGTCACATGCATAAAATTTACACTTTCAACAATTCATAAACCACGCTATCTAATCTGTATTGTCATTACATGTGTGCTGTTTGTTGTTATAGATTATTTCTGGCAAAAATTTTAAAATCTAGGAAATACGACTTCTGTGCTGTGAAAATCTTTTGACAGTAGGAACACTACAAGAGAAGTTGGCAGGGCAGGGCTTGTGATGTGCCTGCCGAGAAATGCATGCCCCCCTGACCTAAGGCCAGGTGAGGTCAACAAGCATGAAATGTATTGTGTAAACTCTTAGATACCCACACTACATGCTGTGAAAAGCATAGGATGCAGGGGACCCCAATAAAGAAAATTTAAGGTGCATGCATTATTTGGCAGGGCTTGTGTTGTACCTGCCGAATAATGCATGCACCGTAAATTTTCTCTTGTAGTGTTCCTACTGTCAAAAGATTTTCACAGCACAGAAGTCGTATTTCCTAGATTTTAAAATCAAATTTTCGTAGCGGGCTATGTAACTCTAGCCTTAGTTCTGGAGCATTTATATTCTAAGACTCTAATTTTGGAAGAAGTATATTTGGT
>OOFE01010799.1:5380-16353 GCA_900323365.1 Monocentris japonica
GCATTTGAGTTGAGGTTATGAGGTTTTTGTCTCAACCAGAGGCAATATGCGCGCGGTAGTTATCTGTAAGCTCTCTGTGTGTGTGTGTGTGTGTGTCTGTGTGTGTGTGTGTGTGTGTGTGTGGCAAAGGAGAGTGTGCATGTATGGCCCCTATGGAGAGATAACTTTTGATTACTACAGCAGATGTGTATGTGTGTGAGAGAGAGAGGGAGAGAGAGAGAAAGCGAGAGAGTCTATGATTAAGAGTTAGCCTGAAGAAGAAGGTAAAGGGAAGGAAAGGTAGAGAAGAGACAGATTCAGTAAAAAGAATGTGATGGATGGGAAGAGAGAGTTCAAACCACGTTGCTCTTCACCTGAACACCCCCTGCAGTTTCCATTAAAACCTGCTGCACTGTGGCCGATGTGTCACCACCGTCTCAATCAATCATTGGAGACAAACAGGGGTGGATTGTGTGTGTGTGTGAGCAGGGATTAAGGAAGACAAAGAAAGCAATGGGAAAAACTAAAAGCGGTACAGTAGGAGACCAAGTGGTGGAGTGATAGGAATGAAGAGGAGGGATAGGGGAGAGGAGAGGGAGAAAGAGAGAGAGTGCGAGAGAGAGAGAATAGAAGGTTTCGTCCACATGCTCCTCAGCTGTGTAAACTGAAGTTCTGTGCTGCGTCTCGGATTCCCCCCAAAAAGGGGGATATTTATAGGAGGCTGGCAGTGGCAGCGCATGGACCCTTGCTCTGTCACACCCGCTAATATTATTATTATTACTTTATATGTGCAAAAATGGAAAATGTCAGCAACCTGAGAGGCCTGCGTGCATGTGTGTCTCACTGCCTGTCAGTGTGTGTCTGCCGTTTGTGTGTGTGTACCCTCATGTTCGTGAGAAACTGTCTGTTGGTGAGACATAGCATTTATATGAAAGGGGCAAAAGAAAGGAGCTAGAGAGCAGAATGAGGAAAAGAACAGAGAATCGGGGAGAAGTTGGCATGTATCGAGGGGTGTAACCTGATCTACTGAACTTATTAGAGCTGTCAAAGAATGAAGGAGTGAGAGAAACAGAGAAAGAGAGAGAGCAAGAAAGAGAGAGAGAGAGGGGTGGAGCAGGGCTAGACAGACACAGACTTGAGTACATATTCCAGCTCCAGATTATAAGATTCCCGCAAGTTGCAGACGTGTTGAAACAGACTACACACACACACACACAGGTCCACATCCACCTGGTAACAGATGCGAACTCAGGCACGCATGCAGAAACACAAACAGTCTGATAGACATAACAGACGTGCACGCGCATGCACACATGCTGAGAAGAGAGGAAATTCCAGAGGGAACAGGTGGGAGTGGCGATAGCGATCTATCAGGATGACTTTGATCTTCCCCATGCCTCTGTCACCACCACTGAAATACACTGGATCAGGCCGGTCTCCAATTATTTGTAATGTGCATACGCACGCCAATGTGCAATAACAGCACCAAGCCATAATACTTGCAGAGAAAATAATAGTTTTGGTGGAGTGAGTGCACAATGGGTCGCATATGCATATGACAAGTGAGTTGACCTGAATCCTAGGTCCTGCAATTCTTACTCTCTGTTTGTTCCTGTGTACTGTCCAGAGTAAAGCAGAGATAGAACTCAGAGATGCCACCTAGAAGTCCACCGTTCTATGTTCAATGAGGGGAAATGATCTGAAGGGGGCAGTGTTGAGGAGCTCCAGGGAGTTGAGCTACACCTGAAACGTCAGCGTAACATCTTGGGAATGGTAGGTCTAGAGAGGTTAAATGAAGCACCAAGCGTCACCGTCGTCAACATCATCATAGGCGTGATCGTTTTATCTGTCATTTCTCATTTATTTGTGTCATCAACAAATTTCGATGCTGATCTGAGATTTGAGAGAGGAAAGAAAAAAGTAAGGAAGGAAACAAGGAAGGGAGAGAAGGGAGACAGAGAGGAGACAGAGACATGGCTCTGGCATGAATGCAGTGTCTACTGAGGACAGAAGTCAAAGCTCAAATATGTGTGTGTGTGTGTGTGTGTGTGTGTGTGCGTGTCCTCAGGTTGACCTGAACTTTAGGGCACATTGCACCAAATCATTCAGTACAATGTCTCATCACAAGGAGGAAAATACCAGAATGTCCCTAATATCAGCCAAGACTGTGTGTGTGTGTGTGTGTGTGTGTGTGAGAGAGAGAGAGAGAGAGTGCCAAGGCTAAGATGAGTGTGGAGAACCCCTGCCTGAGGGCCACAGAGACAGTTGATTGACAACCCCACCCCCCTCTATTTCCTCTGGGCCTTTTTATTAGGAGGCGGACGTACATTAAGGACCCCCTTAGCAATTAGCTACTATAATGCATTAAAAGCCATGAATGGAAGCTTGCCCATGAACAGGTTTGCACATAAACACATTGGTCAGCTCACAGACTCTGCCGCATGGCCAAAACATGAGTAGCAATCGAGAAAACATGCAAAGAGGAAAAAACTCAATCGTGACGGAAACCGTTTGCAGAAATTATTCATTTCCCTCCCTTTTTATGTTTTCCTTGTGCTGACTGTACACCCCTCCCTCTCCCCGTCTCTCTCCTTCGCTCTCTCACTCCTTCCCTCTTGCACATTCCTCTCCATTTTGCATATCTCTGACCCCCCCTTGCACTACCTCACCACTTTTAAAACAACTCTCCTCCCCCATCTCTCTCTCTCTCTCTTCCTTTTTTTCTCCTCCACCTCATTCCCACCCTCCCCTCACTACCTGACATGGTGGCTCGATGCCCAATGAGTCACACCTCTGCTAAAATCATCAGAGATGGAGGGAGGGATAGAGCAAGAGAGGGAGGAGGGAGAGAGTGAAAGAAAGAAATCGGCAGGGAGAGAGAAAAAGCAGGAGAGTATGACAGAGAGAGAAAAATACAGAAAATAAAAGTGGGAGGAGGGCGAGGAAGAGAGAAAGCGAGAGAGACAGAGAAAGGGAACGAGAGAGAGATAGAGAGAAAAAGAGTGAAAGCCTCTGGGGAGCGAAAAGAGCATAGAGTGCATTTAACTTTTTGACTCCAGTAGTCAGTGTGTGCTTGTCAGTAACAGTTAGCCTGTAGACAACAACACTTTCCACACACTGCTCAAGCACACACTTGCACACATCTGCACACACACACACACACACACACAAACATGGCCACACACTCAAGCATAGCCACACAATTACATCGTGCATAGGCCCACCTGCATGCTCTGCAGGCACACACACACAGAGCAATCAGACATGCAAACAAACTGGAGTGAAAGTGTGGCTGCAGCCCTGCCTTTCTACATCAGCCTCCCCCACCCTCTCCTCTCCAGTTGCCCTTGGATACCACACAAACACTCCCTGTTGGGCAACACTGGGAGTCAGGAGAGGACGTACATGGGTCACACACCTCCCCAACCACTATGTGCTTGAATGTGGTTGTATGTGTGTGTGTAAGTGTGTGTGTGTGTGTATTTCTGCATGCGTGCATTTTGTTTCACCAGTGAGTTGTAGTGTATTCGAATAACCAGTCTCTCCCTCCTCTCAAAATGTGTGCATTACCGTGTGCATGCACAAAATACAGAGAACTAATTTCCAAGATGTTGCATGAAATGTGTGTGGTAGCGGTGGTGTATGAGTGTGTGTGGAGGGAGCCATGTTTACACATGAGTTCTCCAAGAAGCATGGGGAGCAAGGGATGAAAGAGAGAAAGAGATGGATGAATCCACCAGATGCAGAGAAACTGACACAATAAAACATCCAGGGCACAGAAAATCTGATTCCTCATGACGACCCTTATCCCCTAACTGTGACCTTGGCTTACTCATCACAGCGGGGGTGCGGGTTTTAACGAGGCTTGTGTTTTATGAGCCCCGAGGGATCGCAGCAGGCCACGGGGATGTTGATGTGTGACACTGCCTGTCATCATTCAACGGTTTTGTTGCTGAACATTTCTGTGGCTGGGTCAAACAAGCTTATGCCTCTGACAGACAGGGCTTTTCCATTTGATGTCAAATCAGTCTGTTGACAAATAAATCAATCAATCAGTCCATCAATCAATTGGTTAATTAGTCTTAAAGATCCTCAGGTTGGCTTATCAACGCATGTCCAGATGGAAGGAAACCAAATAAGGTTTCATATTTCCTTTATCTTGGATATTGCACTGAGGGATTTTGGTTGATTTTAGAGCAACTGGGAGACTACAGCAAAAGGCTTCTTAGTACCACTACAAATGCCACAATCTAGTCTCCTTTGATGGGGTCAATCCTAACTCAAGCCCCAGACTTAGGAAGCGGAATAGGCCCCTGCCCACAGTTGTAGTGTTTTTAAAGCCATACCAGCCAGCCACAAAGCTCCTTTTGCCCTTTGTACAGAACGCACTAGACAAAACCTTGGAAGCCGTCCACTGCAAAGCACATTCCCAAAGTCTTTTTTTTTCTTTTACAAGTGTGGGATGGGGTCTAACAACAATTACGGTAAAATGTGACTAATATGTCACAGGCATACTGGTGTGTTTTTTTCTGACCTTCTCTTTCTTTTTTTCTTTTCCATCCATCCTCCTCTCTTTCCTCTTGAAAATTCAACCCTTTCACTTCAAACCCCTGTAATTACAAACAAAAGCGCTGACTCTTCTCCAGCTGAAACAATGATAATGATGGAGAGTAGTGTGAGTGTATGTGAGTGTGTGCGTTTGTGTGTGCGTGTCTGTGTGTGCATATGCATGTGCATGTGTGTGTGTGTTTGCGTGTATGCATATGTGCGTGTGTGTGTCTTCATCAAAGCGGCGTTGACGTTGATGGGAGCAAAGAAATGTGTGGAGGACAGAGAGGATTAACACAATCTGGGCACGAAGCCCCACAACTGAGAGAATGGTGTGTGTGTGTGTGTGTGTGTGTGTACATATGTTGACTCTGCCTTGATAGCAACGATCCAGCACACAGCTGCTCTCTAAGCTTGGCATCTAAATGAAGCAAATAGACACTTTGAGCAAATGGAATACAGACAGAGGCACTGACAACACAGACAGATAGAAGAGGGTTGAGGGGTAGGAGCCGGTTGAGCTTATTTTGGGGCTTTATTTGATGCGTTTGGTATAAATAACAGAAGTTTTGTATTGCTGGCTTGTTGTATAGATTGTATGCTGGCCACGTGTGTGATATAGAATGTGCTATTGTGCCTATGAGACATGTGCAAGGCAGGGATTTTTATAATTGCCCAGTGACTAACATAAGCTTATTATACACTGCACTCCTACATTGGTTATATGAGGTATGCCTATGAAAAGTGGCAGCCTGTGAGATAACATACGGGCGGCATGTAAAAGTGTGAGACAGAGTGTGTAGAAAACATGTACAAGTGTGCGTAAAGTAGAGTATGTAGTCTTTAGGCCACACGTTACCTGTGTAAGTATTAGGTAGAAGGTACAATGCACACCGTGTATATCGTTCCTCACCTTCACACCTACTTAGTTGCATTCAATGAATTGGAGAGCAAGGAGTACACAGTATATGGGCAACAGATTTTTTGTGGTCTCTATACCTTGCGCTGCCCTACACAGAACTTGCATGTGTGGTTGAATGTGAGGTACCATACACACAGTGTAAATAGAGTTCGGAGGTAGAGTGTGTACCAGAGTGGTATCTAGGCCACATGTATGTGTGGTTGCGAGGTAGAGCAGTGTACTGGCTGGTTGTGTTTGGAGCGGGCCCAGGCCAGAGGAGCTCAAAGCACTGAATGTCATCATCAGAGCTGTCGGAGAGCCAAGCAATAATCACACCCAGATCACCTACACGCTCACGCCAACTTACAACACCAGTCACCCCAGAGTGGAGTGTGTGTGTGTGTGTATGTGTTTCTGTTCATGTGTGTCTGCCCAGGAAAAATAGTGTTATCGAGATTGATTGAGAGAAAGAAAGAAAAAGAAAGAAAGGGTTAGAAAGAGTGTATGTGCATGTAGCAAATACGTATCCTGTAAAAAGTGTGTGTGCAGACAAGCATGTGGTCATAGTGTGACTAGAGTGACATAGTGAGTGAGTGAAGGTTATGAATGTGTGTGCTGGAGAAGAGGGTGTATTTTTCTCTCCTTCACTTTCTTTCTCTTTCTTCCTCTCTCTCCATGTCACTCTTATATCCCACCCCTCTATTTTCCATTTTTACATGCAGCTCCAGATGTGAAGGCAGTGAAATATTAAATTACAGAAATGGGCTTGTTTCTGCACTTTGGCTATATCAAAAACAACCCTGCCTTTGCTCGCTTCAGACCTGACACACACTTTCGCACACTCTGATGAACACACATTATACTGTGCGACCATCCAGCCAGGATGGAAGTAACAAATTACAATTACTCTTGTTACTGTAATTGAGAATCTTTTTTTGTGTACTTGTAGTTTTTCAAGTATTTTTTAAGTCAGTGATTTTGATATATTATACTTTTTTATTTACATTTTAAATTGCATTAGAAAGTTTGTCCTTGAAAGGGTGCTCTTCATATAAGCATTACATCAAAATCTGTCTCATCCTGAATTGCATCTGCATCAAACTTGCACAAGCGTGTGGAGGTAGTATTAAGTTAACTAACTGTAGTATTAAATGCTCAGATTTAGCCATGATAGCAGCCTAGTTAACATTAACCAAAAATCCATCCATCCAACTACGGTATTAGTTTATGTTTACCTAGTTGTTGTCTAGCTAGTTTGCTAGCCTTGCCAGCAAGTTGGATAGCTAGCAACAAAAGAAACATCAATGCAGTAATGTTATTCATGTTATTCACTTACCAAGCTGCTGTGCAATTTGATTGTTTGGAATAGATGAAAGTCAGTAATCTTCCAGATATTTGGAATAATATGGATGAAAAAAATGGAACTCTAGGTGCACTGTGACATCACAACCGTCTTTTGGGTCTTGAGATAACACACACGCAGCAGGGGGGGGATAAGATGAGGCATACTGTATATTGAAGTCTGGGTACCCTAGAGACCTGCACATAGATGGCCATCAAAATTACATTATAGGAAGGTGTATGGTGATCATTGCTGCACCTAAACTAAATATAAATTGTGTGTTATGTTGGCGTATCAGGGTGTTTAAAAAAAAATCAAGTAAACTGGGCTGTTGCTGATGAGCATCAACAAATTTAAAAAGAAAAGAATTTAGGGCAGCTACCAGCGTAGTACCAAGGTAGTACCTGTGGCAATTATCAATCTAAAAATGACTAATTCTTCAGATTTTGTGTTTTTTTATTCCGCCATACCAAGTATGGCGGAAGCAGTTAGATATTGACAGGCTGACAAAACAAAACTGTAATCAATACTTATCATAATATGATGATATGATATGATTCTGGACATCCATGAGCACGAGTACGAGATAATACCCAACTTCCATTTTTACTCTACTTAATGCCCCACTTCTGCTCAGACAAAACTGTGACATCACACACTGAATTATGACATCAGACAAGAATTCCATGTCGGGTGACCCAGAAGCTAATATGACATTACAGCCTGAATTATGACATCACAACATCCCCAAAAACCTATGCTGTCCTGTCTGCACATATTGTTCTAAAAGTCTAGCCCCCCACTCACCTCTCCCTGGGCCCAGAAACCCTGAGCTATCCCGGGGACACACATGACTTACTGATTGAGTGTAGACAACCTGATAGCAGTTTAAGATCACAGCAGAGTTAACACACTGTCAAATGCCATGCAATGAGCACCTCAACAGGGGACAGATGAGAGTAACATGTGAGTGTATGCTGGGGGTGTGTATGTCTGTGCATAGTATGTGAGAGGAGTGTGAAATGAGTTTGTGTATTTTGTGTGTGTGTGTGTGTGTGCGCGCGTGCGCATATACGTATGTTTGTGTGTGTTTGTGAGGGCTATCCTGCTCAGGGCATTGACTGAATTGTTTCCACATGTGTCTTTACGCAGAGTTCTGGGCGGGTTTGGAGGAGAAGCGAGGAGAAGGGGGGTGCTATAGTTGGCGAGGGTGGGGGGGTCAGGTTTCATAGCACCATGCAGCACATCTGGGCTCTGAGTGCAGAATTAGAGTTCCCACGACCAAAAACACATATACACACACACACACATGCATCTGCACACACACCTTGATAAACCACGATCAGTACAAAAACATCTACGATCAGCATCTGTTCACAGCAAGCATTTGCACTTCCATCAACAACACAGAAACACAAACAGACGCACATTGGGCACATAACAGACCAAATACACTTATTTGGTTACACTTATTTATTATTTATATATATATATATGCAATCTATATAATTAATATGAAAGTGTTGCTTATTATATCATGCTTCGGTGCTTTTTAACCCCGGACTCTCTCATCCTTAGCACACACAGGCGCACACGTGCGTGCACACACACTCACACACTATACTTCTTCCCTGGCACAGCTGTCCCGAATGCTGCGGGCACACGGGCGTTTCACTGGCACGACACATGGAAGGAAAATCTGAATGTGTTCTCACTAATCATTCCCCTATTCCACCCAGAGAGAGAGAGAGAGAGAGAGAGAGAGACAGAGAGAGATGTTGACGATTGAAGGATGAGGTAGGACAAGCGCAGGGACTGGGAGACCTGTTTAGCAGGTGTTGAAAGGTGAGTAGCGGGAGACAATATGAGTGTCAGAGTGAGAATGCGTGAAGAAAGAGAGAGAGTGACAGAGGGAGAGAAAAGCAGGTTAGAGGTGAATGGATAGGGAGAGAGGGAGGGAGGGAACGAGGGAGAAGGAGTGAGATGGGATAAATGGGGGGCATGCCAGTTCCATAAATGTTTAATTGCCAGCAGGTTTATTCATGTTAAGAGAGAGAAAGAGAGAGAGAGAGTGGAGAGGGGAGCAGAAGAAAGAGAGAGCTTAAACAGTCCAAAATCTGTCTAGAGCCCCCAAATCTAATTTACACAACAAACAGAGAGAGGAGAGAAGAGAGGGCAAAAAGGAGGGGAAGAGGGGGAGAGAGAAAGAGAAAAGGAGATGGAGAAAAATGCTAATTGGCTACAGTTGGGCATGTCTGGCCTGAGATGAAAGAGGAAGAGGACAGAGAATGAGGGAGCAGGAGGGAGGGATGAGAGTGCAGAGGGAGGAGTGCAGAAGAAATGGGAGAGCTTGGGCTGGATGGATGGATGGGTGAATGGATGGATGGATGGATGGATGGGGACAGACAGGGGAGGACCAGGTCCATGTCTGATATCATCTGTGGTGTCTGCCATGTGAGGTACCCCAGCTGTCCATCTTTCTTTTCCTTTCTTTCTGTCACTCAGTTCCTACACAAGAAGAGTGTTTTTTTTAAATTGTGCTATTGCCTTCTCTTTAACACAATTAATGTAACAATTACAATTCTGGGTGTCGGGGAGTGTTGTTGGGAATGAAAATACCTTTACAAAAGCTCTTATCCCTCCAAATACCTACAATACCGACCTAAATCTCAAACAATATTGTAGGTTGATCTCTACCAGTCACAAGCACATCAAATCAAAGAGATCAAAAAAGGGTTCAGCTGTGTAGCAGGCAAATTAAGACAAGAAGGCATGGCTGTGCTTGTCTCAGAGATGGTGTGGTGGTGAAGACCTCTTTCTCTCTCCCTAAATCTCTCTTTTAGGAACACATCCTGTCATGATTTTTTCTTTGTTCCTCCCATCGCTCCCATTTCTTTAATGTAATGATTTTTTTAGTGTGACTGACCCGCAGTCACCTTTTCAAATGCCAGTCCTTTGAGGCAGTCCAGGTAGGTAGCTAGTTACTGTGAGTTGGACAAACCATTGGAATAGGTGAGAGACGAAGAGGGGATGGTTTTGCATTTCAACAACCTTATAAATGCACAGCTTTGTTTATGATGCAACAGTTTTGTTTCACTGTAAATGCATAGACTTTGACTGGAATCCACAAATGAGTCAGATTGGACTTTCCCAGTTGTGCAGGGCTTTGGCATTGTCTGCTGTGCTGGTGCAGGGATACTGGAACTGTTTTGGTCTGAGCGTCCTTCTTCCTGAACTGAAACAACTTGTAACCTCCTCTGCTGCACAAAGGGCTTAGAATTCTATTGGTCCCTGGTGTCAAGTGTATCTCGGACTCTCTCCTGTTCATGGCAGATTTACTTTCCCCCCTCTCTCTCTCTCTCTGTCTATCTATCTCAGTATTCATCTCTCCTTCTCTCTCTCCCATTTTGCTCCTCATCTCCCTCTCCCTGTCCTTCTACCTCTGTCCTGTTCCACTCCTTCTAAACCTCCTCCTCCTCCCTCCTTCCCCTTCGACTTGAGCTTAGTCCTGTATTATCCAAAATCCCCCCCACGAGCCAGGTGTGGAGAGCAAAGCCCAAATGCCACGATGAAAACATGATACCAACTTAATAGGTCAACCTTGTCCACAGAAAGGTCAGAGTGTCACTCAGACCAGGCTAGCCTTTGGCCCTGGCTAGATGAGGACCTGTGTGCAGGGGCTGAATCAAAGGTAGGCACATTCTGAAAGAGTCTCTCTCTTGCGCTCTCTCTGACTCAGACCTATGTCTCCAGGCTGATACAGCATCTGTGCTTTGTTAAACATATTACTGTTACGCAAGAATCTGGGGCAAAGACCAACAACACTTGCTAAATATGTTGTTTATTGAAGTTAAAAATGCATTCAATTGCGGTCATGAATCTCCCTTGAAGGACCTTCATCCTGATTAATCATGAAAGCAAAAAAACATTTAAAAGGCAAAGCAAACTCAAGGCAGGCCACTGGTGGAGAAATTGCCGTTGGTGTGTACCTGACAAGGTTTGGACTTGTGCCAGAACCGGGCCAAGAAAGCAGGTCAGGGTGTGCTGTTCTGCGGGAGATCTGTTTGGAGTCTGCTCTCTGTGTGTTTTTGTGTTTAGTGCGGTTTAGTCAGGCTCCGGTTTACAAACGTTTAAGGCCCCACCGCTGCACTGTTTCATTTTTCATTTAGTCACAGCCCAAGGCCATGTCCCAGATTGGAGACG
>OOFE01010801.1:0-23747 GCA_900323365.1 Monocentris japonica
TGTATGTGTGTATTTGCTGTCTTAAAACAGCAAAGCAGTTTATTCACGTTGATTGGTTTGGTCTGTCCTCTGTCCTCTGAGCCGTCTGCACATGCAGTAGCATATCAGCACATTCAATAGAAAGCTCATTCTTTGCAATTACCATTTCAAATACACAAGAGAAAAAAGACGAGGTTTCTCAATCATTTATGTCTCATTGTATCCCATGAGCGCTCAGCTGCACCTATGTGTTTCACATCCAATTTATATTGATTGTTCTACTATTGATGTGGCTCTGTGCAGACTACTCTACATTTCTATATATCTGTCTATATATAGATAATACCCCAATGCTTTGCAATTTCCTGAAATGGAAACCAAGATTTTTTAACATTTTGAATATGTTGGCTTGGCTTGCATTATCTTTACATTTCAAGTATTTAGCTGATGCTCTCATCCAAAGCAGCTTACAATGATGGCAACAGTCAAAGAAGCTTAAATTCCTAGTTGGCCAACCAATACTTCCCACCCCATGAATGTGCTGCATGTTTATGGTACACATTTCTCTCCACACAAGGATTGAAATGCAGCTGACAGAAAGTGGTGGTCTCTGGGACATTTTGGGTCCTGCACTGGGGTAGCCCCAGCGACACACGGTGCAACTCTGTACCTTTTTCTCTGGGAGTGTGGGGTTCAGTGATCGCCACAGTCCTCCAGTCACCTCAGGACCTGCAGTCCCCATTGTGTACCTCCGCCCCCTGGAGCGCTAAGTGCATATGCAATACGGGCTGAACTGTACTACAAGCCCTACATGCTTCCTGTGGGATAGAGGTTGGTGGGGCGGAGGATGGGAAGCCTGGGCTCACTGTGGCGGGGTTGCTGAATTATGCATGTCTTCCTCCCTGCCTGTTTCCATCCTTCCCTGCAGCACATCGACCGAGACCTCCATAGCACTGTGACTGAGACCAGCTTGATCTCTCTCTTCACCTCACTAAATCTTAAGTGGGGTGTTTTTTTTTCTTGGGTTCTGCAGCAGTTTCTGCAGAAATAACGACCAGATTCTACCATCATGATGTCACCAAAATATTAAGAGCTCTGAAATTTATGGTGTGTATTTAGCACACAGTGTGCCAAAAGCTGTGAGTAATTGAATCCTCCTAATATGGAGTATTACTCCATTGTAATTCTGTCATAGTAGAACAGAATTACCTCATCAGTGAAGAGAATAGTTCTGTGTGCTCATTTCTAACTTTTAGAGGGAACATGAAAATACTCCATCTCAGTTGAGCTCATATTTCTTGTAGGGGCATACACACACACACACACACACACACATACTACAAGAACATTGTATGCACAAGCAGACACATACTGCACATATATACATACACTCACATACACAAGTAGATATGTAGACAAACAACCACTTGCACACACACATGCACTCATACAACTGAGAGGTAATGTTTAATATTGGCCCAACTATCCTTTGTGCAAATAGAAGGCTCTAAATTCGTCTGACCTTAGATACTAAGGAGAAAATGAACATGCTTGAGGGAACACTTGTACTCTTGGAGCTCCTTCAAAATGTCAAATGTGCTTTTCACCTCACAGACCTAAAGCATCCACTGTATTTCTACCGGCTCAGTGTTAGGAATGCTAAAGAGGATTAGCTTCTCTGTTCACTGGTATTCTCCAGAGTCCTGACGAGTCAAACCAGAGATAGAGAGAGAGAGAGAGAGAGAGAGAGATAGATAGATAGACAGATAGATAGATAGATAGATAGAGAGAGAGAGAGATAGATAGATAGATAGACAGACAGATAGATAGATAGATAGAGAGAGAGAGAGATAGATAGATAGAGAGAGAGAGAGAGATAGAGATAGATAGATAGACAGATAGATATATAGATAGATAGATAGATAGATAGATAGATAGATAGATAGACAAATAGATAGATAGATAGATAGATAGATAGATAGATAGATAGATAGATAGATAGATAGATAGATATTTCACATCTATATTATATAATTCACATGTGATGTAACAACCATCTCTCAGCAATCATAGAAACAGTCTGTTTGATTGAATGTGACATAGTAGTGATGGTACATGGGGAATTCCACCCATTCCTGTTAGGCGTTCACAATGCAGCCTGACCCCAGAATAAGCACATGCGGTGCATGAGGTTTTGCACATTCTAATCGTCCTTCTCACCATGGTTTTGCCTCACGCTTCTCTTTCAAGCCCATAACTCAAATCACTTTGATTTGAGTTCCATTCGCCTTGTAAAGTACAAGGCGAATGGAACTCAAATGGGTTGGTTCTCCTGCTGTGCTTTCAATGCATCATAATTTCCTCCATATAGGCTTGACTGTAACACATTATCTCTACAAATGGTCCCCCCCCTTCAATTCTCCTCACCCTTTTATGTTTGCTTCACCTCCTTGTAGTTTGCCCACCGATGCCCTGCTCCTGTGTTGCTGTTTGCTCCTGGCACTTTGCTGTCTCTCGCTCTCTTGATCTCTCTCTCCCTCGCTCTCTCTCCCATTTAATTGACATGTTGCCCAGACTGTGTCACTCCTGGATGTCTCAAGCTGTCAGAGTTTGTCATAGTTGATGTACAATGTCAAAAAATAGCTCAAGATAAAAAATGAACAACCTTTTTTAGGGGCATCTTATTCTCTCTCTCTTTCTCTCTTCCTACAGTGAACTTTCCCTTTCAGGATTTGCCTCTGGGATGAATGTATAACATCAGATGTCCATGTCCATCAGATGTCCATGTCCATCAGAGAACCATTTGTTCTTTCTTTCATGCTACTCAGACATCATCAGTGTTTCATTTCCTTTCATAATTCCATGTTTTAAATATTGCTATGTATTACTATTTATTTAATCTGTTCTCTTTCTCAAGGGGAAGTTCAACAAACCCAGTGGGATTTATTCTACTTCTCCTGCATATTCCTTTTTTTCAAGATATATATTAAATCTAAATCTAAAACTAAATCTAACAGTTCTAACTGCATTCTGCTATCCAGGTTGAAACAATTAAACACTATGAGTGGATTCATCATGTGCAGTTTGCTAGAAATGACTCAAAAATGTAAATTATAAAAATGTATTAAAAAATGTATATTTTTCATTTATAAAGCCACAGGACATTTGAACCCAGAGATTTCTGTTCGATGCAATGCAATTCTTTTGTTAACATGCCTTTCTAATGTTTTTTTTCAGTTCTGTTGAGGAGTACCCAGCAGCATGGTGGTATTCAGTCAGACAGAAAGAGAATTCATACTGTACCTATCCCTGCTAGTTGCAGACATTCATACCTGGGACCTTCCCAGTACTGCCACAGTCCCCCTACTACTGGTCACAGAACAGCTCCACTGGAGCAATTGGGCGTTAGTGTCTTGCTCAAGGGCACTGTGATAGTAATTTTTCAGAACATGTTTTCACTTCCTTTCCCCTCTCAGCCTGTCCACAACTCAAACTGGCATCTTTAGGTCACAACCCAGTTTCCCCAACCTTAATCCGTCCATCTGTGTTTCCCTGTGGCTGTCAACTCACCCAATAGCCGTACAACATACTACCCCATCTCTCCAGTATTATAGGAATTAAACATATTCCTGACCAAAATGGCTGCTGTCTTTCAAAAAGAACCTACTATAATATTTCACTCTATCATCACTCCACTTTCTATTATCTTAGGTATCTAAGCCTTTTCTATAAATTCTGTGGCTACACCACCTTCACCCAGGCCTACAACTGGCCCAATATTATCGACTATCTCAAATCCTCCTGGAATCATATAGAGATTCCCCAGGTCATGGTGGTGGAGGCAGAGTGTCAGAGAAGAAGCAGAGCCGGGGGGAGGCAGGGAAGGAGACTCATAGCATTATCACCAGGGGCACAGGGCTAATGAACACACCACAGGAGCAACAATAACAATGGCAGCAGGAGGGCTCCGTCCCGCGGCTCTTAACGGAAGGGAAAAGGATTACCTATATTTATTGATCTGTTTGTGCTTGCTTTTTGTACTATATATCCATGGAATGTTGATGCAATTGTTTGTGCTCCCATCTCTGATGTACTGAAGGTCCATGACATGTTCAACATGCTTATACCTTGATTGTTTTTCCCATCTTATTGCATTGGAACCTTCTTGAAAAAAACTTGTAGTTGACTTGGTAGTTGAATGGATTGTCTTGCTCTGAAATAATAGGCACTGTTCCTACAGGTGTATTTATCCATCCATGTGTGTTAAGAGTGTAATGACTTTATAAAAGGCTCTGTGCAATATCCCCTCCAACTCTTGATGGTCCTGAGGGTTTTCTGAGAAAGCAAGACTAGATAGAGTAGGTCATGTTTGCAGAGCGGCAGACAATTCAGTAGCAAGAGCCAGAAAAGCATCACAGATTAAATGTGTAACTTACAGCTACAATCCACGATTTAGTGCACCTTCTTGCGGCTGTGCAGGAGGACTTACAAAAAATGTCACAGAATTGAAATAGTTTATTTAAGCAAAAGATAAACCTGCTGGCTAGCTAGCATGCTGATGTTAACTAGCATTGTAATATCTATAGTCCACTTACTACTGTTGCAATAGCTAGCTGTTTGTCACTGGAAAACAATTTTGAGTTTTCCAATGCTCTCCATTTGACAAATACTGAGCCAATATTGATCTGGTGCCAGGAAGGTCATGCACAAGCTTCTTTTCTGTGCATCATATTTCTTGATTGTGTTGGGTTAAAAAAAAAAATCTGGTATGAATATGATGATACCATATCAGCCTCTGGAGAAGTCTGGGGAACAAGGAACGTTGACAGTGCTCCCTGTGTCCTCCGCAACCTCTCGTTCCTGTGATTGTCTCCAGATAAATGTTGTTTAATATAGCAGATTCCTCCGTGGCTAACAGAAAAAACCCGGTGGCAGATGGTGCAGTTAGCCTTGTTCACATTGTTGCTTGTGTTTCCCAACAATGGGTATTCATTTTTCCATTCCCTTCTATATTTCTGTATTCTATATTTCCGCGTCCCGTATGAGTTCAATACGAAACATGTTTATTAGTTTCCAATTACGGGACGATTCCATATTTTACTGCTACTACTGCTACTACTACTTCCATTATTACCACTACCACTAGTACTGCAAGTAGTAGTACTAGTAATCACATAGCAACCACCTAGAAACCACCTAGTAATACCCTAGCAACCACCTACACCCTAGAAACCACCTAGTAACATTATAGCAACCACCTAATACACTTTAGCAAGCATACTTATAATAATACTTAACAATAATACTTATACTACTGCTACTTCTAAATACTGCAATTTCAAATACTTTTAAAACATAATCTTTCACATAAATTCAACTTTTTACCTTTTCAAGCTGAACTACACACACTTGACACACACTGTCAAGTTGCTTTATGTTGCTAGGGATGTCACTACATTAAATTAAATAAAGTAATCACTGCCAAGTATTTTTTTTTAATCTTTTCACACTCCAGCTTCTACTAATGATTAGTCTTGTGGAAATTTTCATTAGTCAACCTTTAAATAAAACAGCATTACAAACTCTATCTGTCTGTCGATGTCCTTAATGGTCTCTTAGCAGCTGGAAAAGAACATATCTAAAAATGACCCATCATAGTAAGTGACATGATTTTTGTAGCAAATATTGTAACACAGCATGAAACCCTGGTAACACAGGAATTATCCTCTCTCCACGATCAGTATGAGATGTTTCTAGATGAGAACATTATATTGTAGAGAATTTAGTTCCCAGACCTTAATCCTCAAAGTTTGTATTCGGTTGTGGGAGATATTTTCATTTCTTTACATTTCTCTACCCTTTAAGCTACCTCCCGTCTTCCACGATACTGCTTCTGCTCATATACAAAATCCAAGGGGGATCTTATATAGCTATCACCCCCCCCCACACACACACACACTGAGTGTTTGTTGTATATATTCTCTTATCTGACCTTCAGCCTAAGCACTTCAGCACTTCAGTCCCAGCACTTCAGTCACCAATATTCAGGTACCAACTTTATCCTCTTTCAATTTCATCTCATCATCAGTAAGATTCTCCTCATCTATGGAGGTGTGGTCTACTAGTGAAACCCTCTGTGTTTATCACCATGAATGTCTCATTCAATTTATTCATTAGCAGTGGGAAAAGATTCCAGTTCCATAATTGGTCATCTCTATGTGGGTTTATGCAGGGAGCATATGATGGTAATAACACGTGAATTTCTTCCAAAATGGATACGAGTCAGGAATAAATCCTATCAATTTGTATAATCCCAAAATATAATACAGGATATAGAGATATATAATATATAATACAGGATTAGAGAACAAAGATGATCAGACACAGAGGTGCTAGTGGCCACAACAATTAGACATGTATGAAACAGCAAGGTAATCCATGGAAATCGAGTGAGCATGCTATTTAATAGGGGTCAGCTAACCTTGGGTACGGCATATCTCCTGAGGAATTTTAGCTCCTCCCTCCTTTATCCTTGCTGGAATCAATAACGGCAGGACATCTATCAACGTCACAGTTGTATGTAATGACAAACTTGCCTTTGAACTGGTTGATCCTATGCATCTAAGGGGGGCTTTGTGTGCAAGCGAGAGATGGAAGCAAAGCCCAGGGCCCCGGCGGTGAAGGCTGCTCTGCTTCGCTCTACCCTGGAGGTTGTGGCTGTCTCACTGTCTGTCTAAGCTACAGATGCTGGTGTGCCACGGCATGATCAAACACATTCAAATGCCTGTATTTGCCCTGTCCTCTCCTGTGTCTCATTAGTTGGCATATTGCTCTCAGCAACCTTGAGCGTTTAAAATTCACAGGAATATATCAGGACCTCAAAATCAAATGCTTTCTGCGACAAAAAACAGTATTCGCAAACAACTTAAAATCTAAAAGGTCGCAGAGGTTTGGGATGGATATTACATTATATTGTGCACAGGTCAACTGTTTTGTAGAGCACATCAAATGAGTGCAACATGAGGGATTATCACACTGAGATTTAACAGACGGAAAAGTCTGCAGTGGCATTCCTACCAGTGTCTATGAATAAAGCAGAGGTGAGGTGAGGTGAGACTCTTATCTGTATGCCCTTTAAGTGAGCAGGAGAACGTGGGTGAAGTAAAGCATATCTCTAGCACGATTGGCCTAGTCTCATTGACTTGGACGCACGGCGTGGAGGTCAATATGAACTCACTGAGGAGTAAGTCCAGTTCCTGTCACCTGTCCTGCACAAATGTGGTACAACACCTTCAGACTTAACACTTTGCCTATAAAAGGGCCAGCTGGTACATGAACCCAATCTGTTACATTATAGGTTAAAGGTAAGGTGTAAATTAGATAAGAGAGGCAGAGTTGATTTGACTGAATTCTGAAGGAGGGTTGGTTAGGAAGGTAAGAAGTAGTATTTTACATCATTCTGGGATCAGATTATCTTTTAGACTTTGCCATCTTCAAAGCCTTCTTTGAAGCCAGAGGATCACATCTGGCCATTCAGACAGTGAAACATGCACACAGTTTTTTTTTTGTTTCCTTGGTAACTGCTTGCAGGCACTAATGTTTTTTTTCCTCTCAAAAGCTCTACTCATATATGCACAGCAGTAGGTGCAATAAAAGTCTGTTAATGTTAGTTCCAACAATAGGAACAGACTGACTGGAAAATATATCAGTGTGCATATCTGAACAAAGCATTCCCATATGCATGGTTTGTTTTATTCAAACATCCATCCACATATCTTATACAAGAAGGAAGAACCATACAGGACATCCAGCACAATTGATATCCCTCTGGTGGAGGTTCACATTCCAATACCATATACACAGGTGCTTTATTTATTACAAACATTTTAATATATACTGTGCACTAAAATGAGACAACACTACTGAATACATCAAATCAACACAATCCTTCCATGGTTTTATGAAAAATCAGAAATGAAATTGTGTTAGTTCTTTTCCACAATATATCTTCAGGTATCAAATCAGAGACAGTAGAAGGCAGGTGTGAATGCTAGATGCAAACAGAGATGTACGGCGCCTGGTACTAATCATTTATTTACTCATCAACTACTTTCTAAAAGTACAAGATTTGTGTATATTTAGGATGGGGGTGGGTGGAGCTGTATGATTACGTGTAGAATTGACATCACATGGCCATTTTTAGACTACCAATCTGTGTTGTAATTTGTGGATTTCAAAGGTTGTATGCTGCTAATAGGCTTATGTGTTTAAAATCAAATGCCCAAACTGCATTGTTAAACTATTTACAGAAAATACAGTTGTGTTATTTGCAATAGATGTCAGCCTGCACTGTAAATACATATTTTTTGTCTGCTATCATGGCAAGATATAAGATATTGAAGATATAAGACAGCCACCACAACGGCAACTGTTCTTTTACAGTGCTTTGCCTAGGTGGGCAAGATGACCCACGGGATTTCAGACGTACTATATACAGTAACTAACAACCAATCATGGAATGATTATAATACATTTTGACTCCTTGGTTGTGTTCGGATCAGTGTCCCAATTAAACCATGAATAATATGTCATTCACTTCGGACTGGCCTGCGTCTTTTAGATCAAAGACAACTTCTGCCTTGTAATATGTTTTTAAACCACATCTCAATAGTTATGAACAAAGTATACAGTTCAATTTAAAAAACATCAAGTAATCCATCTGCAGTACTTCAGTCTCTCTTCAGTAACAAAGATTCCAACTGTGTGTACAAAGCAACTGAAACACGCTCAAGATTTGTTTTTCAGTGACAAAACAACTATCATTGTTAATAATAAAGTGCTGCTAAAAAGATAACTGTCCTCAAACAAGACAAGAAAATTTCTCCAAGTGGCACAGCAGTCATAGACATTAACTTGTACAGCTAACAGAAGTGTCACTAGGCAGAGCCGAGCCAAATACAATACACAGCCAAAAGGGTGGGCTAGTCAATAATGCATAAATGAGTGCACAAAGCACAAAACAAACTTTGCATCATAATGACAAGTGTCCACGTCACATAACGGACACATAACGCACACTGTGAAGTTTTAGGAACACTGGGAGTTTTGCCCTGTTGGGTAAAAAGCACTTACAGGAGAGTGAAAACCTTGAAAAAGGAGGAAAACCACATTCATTTTGGTCCCTGTTTTTTTTTTAAAAGATGCTTCCTGCTCCATAGACAACACACAAGAACAGAGTGCAGCTCACATTCATGTAAAAAGATGTCAGGCCAGTTCACCAGACTTTGGCCACTCCACAGGTAATCTCAACTCAAGAAACAATTCAGTGAAAGTAGCTTTCAGTCTAGAGCAGGGAAACCTAACCTGAAACCAGCTCCAACATGATAAGGAAGATATTACCATACAGGAGGCAAAAATGTAATGGGTTTGAGTCGGATTTGGTTTGCTGTTGGCATGAGCCTGCAGTCAGAGTGGCTGGTGACACTGACTGAGTGCATAGTTATCTCATGACGATGCAGGATAAGTGATCCGATTAATCAAATTCTCTGCCATGTTCAGTGTTCTGAGACTGATCTGAGCAGATATTGATCATACACAGTCCCGATAATTCCATTGCCATGTAAAACTTATCAAGTGTATTGCTAGAAGGGAATGAAATAAAAATGCATGGGAGTTTTCTTGATATATTATCTGGACACACTGTAACTGTTCTGTCTTCATGTCCAAAAATAGCTCTCATAAAAAACTACACTTTGTAACATGATTTATTTTTCAATAGGAAATATATTCTTTAACATTAAAAAAGATTAAAATCTTATCTGACAGGAGCAAAGTAAAAAAATATTTACATGACGTGCAGTGCCTTTAGGGTCTTGATTGTTCCAATACTATCATTAAGGAACGAAACAGATCCTCACAGCGATACACCAACATATCGCAGCCCATATACTCAGTATCTCCCTCTATAAGGTAGAGTAACATAACCATTCCTTATGACTGGGTCATGGGGCCTTTTTTGAGGGCAGTACGCCCTCTGCTGGAGAGAAACAGTGAAGATTTCATAATCAAAGTCAGGCTTTGCAGAAACTACAGCGGTACAACAGTACAGTATTTTCTGAACCATATAAAAGGAATTTTGCTCAGTGAAATTCATCCCTAGTTTCAGGGTAGCAAGACTAAAACAAACTGACTGTACTGTAACAGGCAACAAAGAAAAGTAACAGCAAGTAGCAGGTAATGTGTTCAATCATGAAAATCTAGTTTAAAAAAGGTTGGTGATTGATACAACTCCTCTCTTCCTTCTTTAAAATATTAAAAGGCTTCCCAATCTATCCTCAACTCCCCTCTCTCCACACCCACCACAGGTCCTAGTGCCCATAAAGTTTGTGTTTTTTTGTGTGACATGAGAGGGGCAGCAGAAGATGTCAAGTCAGGGAATCATGTGGGGTTGAGTAGGCATCTGCTCTGTGCTTGGTAATGACGCCCAAAATGTGCTGACAGTGTGAAAATTATTCTACCAGTGTATACATCTACTTCTAGTCAGGAGACCCCTCTAGTTCCCCCTTGGTCTGAGAGAGTTTATGGGGTACATGAGTTCTTGTCAGGGCATGTACAGATTAGGGGAGATGTGAGGAAATAAAAACCAGTCACTCAGAGCTGAGAATCATCTCCAAGGCTGTTGAGCTCCTCCGGTGAGTGCTTTTCTCCCCCGGTGGCAGCTGACTGGCGGAAACCGGCGGCTATCTCATCAAATGTCCGGCCCCTGGTCTCTGGCACCTTGAAATAGGTGAAGACGAAGAACAAGAGCAGCAATATAGTGAAGATGATGAAGACGTAGGGGCCACACAACTCCTGTGAACAGAGGAAAGGAGAAACAATGTTAATAAAATTAGTAACGTTGCAAAACTAGACTGTTAGTAAAGTCCAGAACTGGTTCTAATTAAATGCTGTTTCTGTACTCAAAGTTTCACTCTAGCCACTTTTCCCACATTAATTTGAAATATCATTATTTCCTAATCATTTTCATTCAGTGTTCACACTGTGAGCAACACAATCAACAAGTCCATTCATTTCCTGTAGAGCTGAGAGACCAGGGAAACTCGGCTGATGTGTGGACGGTCAACATGCTTGTTGGCCAGGAAGAGTACATGACTCAGATGATTCCGACTCTGAGCCAGATTCCTGCACTTCCTTGTTTCCCTACCAATGTTTGGTTTCATTAACAATAGTTCTGCCTGGCAAGTACAAAATGGACAAGGACAAGTTTATTACCATTATTATTATTATTATTATTATTGTTATTATTACGATTCAAAGCTTCACAGTTCTCTGCAACTTTTATTTGAAGTAGTTCATAGTTGGAGGTAGATGGTAAGGTGTGAAGTAATTTTATAGCAATAATAAGCAAATACCAAAGCAGTAAAAATACATGATTTGACTGTTCAAAAATGTGTAGCTGCACAAGACCACTAGATACAGTACATGCAATAGGAGCCTCTCACACCGCCCACAATCGGTCAGAGTAGAGCGACCCATCAACCATGTTGCTCAAAGTGTGAAAGCAGGGTCAGTGTTTGCTTTCGTAGTTAGATTACCAGAATGGTGGGGTTTACAGTATCAGGACAATTCATTCAAGTACTAAGAATTGTTACAAATATTATTGTGGTCATTTATGTACTCACCTCTACATACTGGAAGCCCATGCCCACTATGAAGTTGGCAGTCCAGTTGGAGAAGCCTGCTACAGCGATGGCTGAAGGTCTGGGTCCCTGGGAGAACAGCTCTGCCGCAATGAACCAGGGGATGGGACCCGGTCCAATCTCAAAGAAAGCCACAAAGGCAAAGATGGCCACAATGCTCACATATGACATCCACGGAAGCTGATCCTGAGAGAAAAGAGATGTAGAATGAGTTTACTCACTGGTATTTGTGCTGTATGAAACTATTGATAACCAAAACCAGTATTCATGATATTTCACATAATCACTATCAATTGAATGAGGTTGGTAGACGTTGAAGCATGTGCTTGAATGTGAGAAACCTACTAGCAGGGCCAAGGCAATAGTCATCAGGATGGCAGAGGCGGCCATTCCCAGCAGCCCCAGCAGGTGCAGAGACCGGCGTCCAGCACGCTCCACTACAAACAGCTAAAGAAAAGACAGACAAGATGAGCATAGAGAGACAATACAAGAAAAAAGACGCCCCAAATCTGGAGATACTGTTTGATTGCTAAGTGATCTCTGGTAGGTGCAGTGCAAAAACACCACAGCAATGACCGCTTATCACCAAAACAAAAGGAAAATTTCACAGATTACCCCTAATTATTAACTTCATTTCGAGGTGAAAATATCTCCATGGCCTGATGCTCTTAAGTGCTCTTTTTAACTGTAATGACGATTCCACATCAAGTTTATACTGTACTCACCGAGACCACGGTGAAAGCTGTGTTAACCACCCCGGCTCCTATGGTGGCGTAGACGGGCTGTGCTACTCCGGCCTTCTCAAAGATACTGGTGGAGTAGTAGAATACCTAAAGCATGGCAACAACAAAGTTTGCTCTATGTCTCTTTTTGGCTTCTGTGTCTGTTTTGAGCGTTTCAATGGTGGTAAACAGGGTGAACAATGGCAGAATGTCTGGGCACGAAGAAACTCACAGCATTGATGCCAGACAGCTGCTGGGAGAGCTGCAGGATGATGGCAATAATGATGGGCTGGCGGTAGAGGGGCGAGCGGAACAACTCCGGGATTGTCACCTTCTTCTCCCTCATCATCTGACGGCTCTCCTCCTTCATCTCCTGCATGTCAGCACTCACATCTGTGGTCCCTCGAAGCTTCTTCAGCACTAGGAGGGGCAGAGCAACGTGGGATCAATTATACAACAGTCTGAAAGGAAATTTGTATTGTTGCCCAATTCAGTTGCATTTTTCTTTGTCATTTTGTTTCTTTTTGTTTGTTTCATTTCAGGTGAGGTGGTTTTATAAGCCCCTTGGATTTTGTGTTTATTTCATATGCACATTTTTTAGATTTTGTTTTCCTCTGCTTTCTGTGTTTTCTCACTTTTACATGTGCAAAAACTCTTAACACCAGAAAGGCCAAGCCACAGTCAATTGATAGCGATTTTGAATTTTAGAATTGAAATATCTCTGTTTTCAAAATGTGCCATAACAAAATGCGTCTCTTTGTTCAGCAAAGCACACAAAGGTTAAGACATAGTGGTTAAGGTATAATTTCTTCTACACCCTCCATGACTTTTTCTAGACCCACTGTCTGTAACAACCATTCATTATGTGTATGTGTGGGTGTGTGTGAACTCACCAGTCTTGGCCTTGCTCTCTTCGTTCTTATTGATGAGCAGGTAACGGGGGCTCTTAGGGCATATAGGCAGCAGGATACACTGCAGCAAAGCAGGTATGAAGGTGAAGCCCAAGAGGAATGGCCACAGGCTGGCGTTGCCCATGATAGACTCCATACCAAACACCTGAAAACAACCCAGGCACACAACACATATGAACCACCAGCAGCACTTGTAGCACAACTCTGTGTAAAAATAACCTTCACCGCCCGCCATTTTAATTGTGATCTACCAACCTGTGCCATGAGGATGCCTATGACAATGCCCAGCTGGTGGAGGGTGCCCAGGGCTCCACGTAGGGCTGTGGGGGCAACCTCACCCACGTACATGGGCACAAAGCCTGTGGAGAGGCCAGAGTAGAGGCCCACCACAAAGCGACCAATGATCAGCATCTCCCAGGAGCTGCTCATCTTGGAGAAGCCCATCAGACTGGCAGCGATGAAGGCCAGAACATTGGCCATCAGCATGGAGTTCCTCCTGCAGAGATATTTTTTTAATGAGAAAATTCATTGAGCATGGTCCGATACTATTTAGAAAAGGAAGGCATGTATAATAATAATACTGGCAATAATACTGACAAGGATCTCCACTGTGATCACTGTTTACCTTCCAAAGCGGTTGACAAAGAGTCCGACAGAGAAGGAGCCAAAGATCCCACCAACAGAGAAGATGGCGACAGAGATGGACCAGAGAGTCGTGAGGGACGTCTTGGTGATGGGCTCCTGGTAGCGCTCAAACCAAGTCTCATTGATGAATAGCTCAATGATCTGTCACAGGGAAAAATAGACAAATATAAATAAAATATACAGATATAACAAAAAATAAAGACAATAAATAGGATCACATTGTAACACTATCACATTAACAACTACATTTACAAGGGAATTTCCATCTGGGGATCAACAAATCATCACCATATTACTACTGTCACCATTATTATCGTTACATAAGCTGTTAAATTTATGCTCACCATCTGTTCAGGCATATAAGGGTGGCTGAAATGTTACTGTTTGGCCAGTGGATGGCAGTATGGTATGATTATACCAGTTGCTGAGGTAACCAGGAAGTTAACTAGCAAATATGACGTCAGGTTTCTGCTTCACCTCCCCCCACCAGCACCAACCTCACCTAAGTGTTGTGATGCATCACTTAACAATTATCCCAACACAGAACTTCTTAAATGTCCTACAGCTCAAGGGTGGCATGTGGTGTGAAGTATGTATGACAAAGCTGATGAAATGTGATGATTGGGGCAAGGGCATTAACCACTTGTCTATGCTAAGGCTTATTGTAAGCCAAGGGCTTTCCTATGGCTACAGGATACAGTTGGGAGAAAAAGTTTGTGAACCCTTTTGAATTACCGGCATTCCTGCATAAATGGCTTCTAAAATATGGTCTGTTCTTCGTCTGAGCCATAACAGTAGATAAACACAATGTGATTTAACAAACAACACACAAAAAAATACTTTTACATGTTTTTGTTGAACATATTGTTTAATCATTAACAGCCTAAACTGGAAAAAGTATGTTACCAACAGAGTCTGCTCTCCAAAAAAAAGAGATCTGTTGAAGTGGAATATGCCCCGGTCAAAATACATTTCAGAGGAGAAGAGTTGTTGAGACTCATAAGGCTGGAAAACTATGAAAACATTTCCAAAGACTACAGCCTGACAGACTGTATACAAATGGAGAAGATTCAGTGCCATTGCTGCTCTCAGTAGGAGTGGCCATCCAGCTGCTAAAGGAGGTTCCACCAGTTACTAAATCTCTGGTTCACATACTTATTCCAATCCAAGCTGTCAAAGTTTGAACAATATGTTCAATAAAGACATGTAAAAGTACAAATGTTTGTGTTATTTGTTAAATCACATTGTGTTTATCTTAGATGAAGATCAGACTCAATTTTAGGAGCCCTTTATGCAGGAATGCAGGTAATTCAAAAGGGTTTCACCCAATGCAACCTCGGGTTGGAACCACCATCAACTTACACTCACAAGACCTCACCTCCTCTGATGATATCCCAAGTTTGTAATCATATACTGTACCCTTGCCCTTTATCCCACCCACGCTAAAGTGTATATCAACAGAAAGGCACCAACATGTGATTGAATGTGTCTTATGCATAACAGGAGATGTTCATTATCAAATCCCAGCCATCCTCTAAAACACGATCCAAACCTATTTTAGCTTGAAAAAGTCTAGTAGACTCTATGTAGAAAGGATCTAAAAGCGCAAGGTGTAGATGAAACGAGGTGTAGGTTTGCGCATGGGCAAATGATTAGCAAATGATAAGTATGGGCACAAAGCTATTGATGATAACCTGACTAAAACCCATAGTGAATATAGAGGGCTTACAGTGCAAAAATAACACCTTGAACTCAGTAATATATTCTAACAGGTAGAGAAAGAATTGATTGGCAAGGCTGCTCTTGGTAAGTTACATAATCATTTCATATTCTCTCCCTACTTTTACTCTCAATAGACTGTGCAGTCCATAACCACCAGCTGGCTCCAGCCACACAATGAAACACACTGTCCATTCATGCTATCGGGCCAACTGCATGTGTGGATTGAGCTGGCTGGTAGGTAGGTGGTCAAGGTGCACAGAGTACTCAGTGTGCACTGCAAGAAATATCCATTTTAACAAATGAAATAATCTTGGATTGACTCTTCAGTGCATACTTTTCTTAAAGCAAGTGAAAACTGCCAGTAGTCTCAGATTATTTCTCTTGATATCAGTGCAGTATTACTTGTTTCAGGAATTTTGTAAGAAAAAAATCTTGAAATAGGATCACTCTATTGGTTTTATTATATCCTTTAATTCTTGAAACAAGTTGGTTTGCATTGGAGTAAAAGCAAGCAGCAACAAAAAAAGTTAAACTTAAAGTAATAATCTGCAACACTTTCATATGAATAAGTCTCTGCCATCACCGACTGGTTTAACGCAGCAGTGATTCAACCTATACACAGTTGATGAAAGGTTTTACATTTGCTGTTTGAAAAACACCTGGTGTCAGGTAGGTCTTTCCAGGGAAACATCCTCTGGCACACAGGAAGTGATGTGTTTTATGTTTCTAGCAGCAGCAACAGTGGTTTGTTTTGAATAAATAGAAGAACTGGGTAGTTAGCATGAGCAGAGACAGCCATCATGGCTGAACAAACAACAAAAAACAACGCCACCTAAACTCAAGCTTCATCAAAATAAATCACCAAATACATTTTTTATAAAACCAAACAAAAAAACATGGATGTCACAGATTACCACTTTAAGACTCAATACTATATAAAATGACTTTTTTGAGATAGACATTTTTTGCAATGTGGAGCTGGTAGACAGTTATGGCAGGAGGAGAACAGGACAGCAAGCCAGAGCAGTGCCCTTGAAGGCCCATATCTAATCAGAGACTGTCTTACACAGCGCATGGCCTGCGTCACAGGCAGCGCCAGCATCACTCCAGCCTTTATCACACACACGCAGAGAGGGGGTGTGGAGTTGGCGATAATCACAAGTGTTGTTGCTATATAAAAGTTGTATTAGTATAGCCTATTAGTGGTCATTAACTAAGAATAGATTGAAAGCCTGTGTTGAGCAACACTACTGTGAACTGTTTCTCTGTACTCCCACTTTTTTTCTCCGAAACACCTGTTGGGAGCCGGGAGGGGCGTAAAGACCCAAGAGGGCAGGCTTACACTAGCCTAGCGTAGCCTAACTAACCCTAATCCATGGAGCTGAACATGTGGTGTTTTTGTGGCAGAGGCAAACCTTTGCAAGACAAAACTTTATGATGTTGTAGAAGCAACATACAATATTAAATATTCCGAAATATCATTAAGCCTATATTACTTTTCAGCAATTAAGAACAATTGTATGAGTGCTGCAGTCTTCATATTTTTTGCACAATCAACACAATTGTCTCAAGACTTAATATTCCCTCCTTACTCTGTCTTGTCCACTCATTTATATCTATCCTTCATGACTGAAGTGGACTTAATCTATAAGGGATCCTGTCATTCACCTGGATTCACCTGGTCAGTCTATTTCATGGAAAGAGCAGTTGTCTCCACCTTTTTGACATTGTCTCAACGGAGACAACGAGCAGCTGTAACCCATCTTTCCTAACTTTTCAGAGATAGCTGACGACAGATTTATTAAGGGTCCCAAACATCAAAGTTTGACAGTGTGATGACAGAGGACCAGAGGTCCAGATGAAAGTCTCTGTCTGTGATGGAGCAATAAGAGGCTGTCCCAACAGAGAGAGCATAGCAGACAGCTGCAACTGTAGATCACTGTGACAGAGGCAGTCAGGAAAGGAGCCCTCATATGTCAAAGGTAAATGAAAAGGGCAGACAGAAGCTCTGGATTGCCTGGCAACGCACCTATGACTTGTGGAGCGATAGCTGGCTAGTCACAGGGTGTTTAGACAAAGACTAATATGTGCATGGCTTGGCTTAACCTTTTTAGTAGACTGGGACTGTGTTAGTTACTGACATATGACACACTGTAATGTGCGTCACATCCCCAGAATATGACGTCCTTATGTACACCTTTCTGTCCACAAATCATTTTGTACATTTACTCCTGAGGGGAATGTAATGGGAATGGGAATGTACATACAGTACTCCTGTTTAGCTTTATCCAGCTTGTTCCTGGTCAGAGATGGGCCAAGTCAGGGGCCATTTTTGGGCATGGAAACATTGTTTTCACAGGAATTGCCGGGAGTCTTTTAATGGGATGTCCTTGGACCTGATTGACCTAAAGGCAGCTATTATTAACTCGCTCCTCCCCCCTGTCTGTCTAGTTTGCAAATATTTTTTTTATTCAAAATTGTAGTACTGGATGGGTAAAGAATAATTTAGATTATCTTAAGTTATCAATCACAGAAAACTGTACTAAACTGACTTTCAGTTACTTTCCAGTGAAAACATCCTGGCACTCGTACTCTCTGATCTGCCCTCATCCTATGTGGAAATCCCAGAAGCTTGACACTTAGGTAGGCTAAAGCAAACCATGAGCATTTTCAAATACTACTCCCAGGACTACATGACATGCACACACACACAAACACCACACACGACTCACCTTTTGAGGGGCATTGATGACCCCCGTGTTGTAGCCGAATTGGAGAGATCCAATCACAGCTGTTCCCACCGCCAGCATCAGCTGGAACGTCACTTGCTAGAAGGGGAGACAGGAGGAAGAGAGGTCCAGAAAGAGATTAGTTAGGCAAGTATTAATCACCACTTCACTATCTAGATATTATAGGAGCAGGGAGTGCAAAACAATGTGTTCACATTTGTTCACTTTTCTGATAGGACAATAAGTGTTTCCTGGCCACAAATCGCTTATTTCTTCACACACTGAACATACAACAAATTGCCACTTGTTTTTGTTTGTTTAATCAAAGCATTAACCCACTCATCACTAAACGTCTTTTCAAACAGTAAATACATTATTATATATTGTATTTAAACAATGCATAAACAGCTGATATCAGAAATATGCACCAGAGCAGTCCATACAAAATAATGCTTTACTTTTCATCGATGTCTACTAAACTTTCACTTTCAAACCGTATGTAATTTTATCCTAGATGCTTTACAATTTAGACCACCATTTAAATGGTTGATTAACATAAAATTGCTCAGTGGAAACTATCATCACTGACATGAAGTAACTTCTACTAGTAGAGAGACCGATTGAGCTTCAGCAGCCCTGACTCACTGACTTAACAAAATGTCTAGAGTCAAATTTTAAGGATCCCCAGGGCTCAGTATAATGAATGCATTGTTAACTAACTATAGCCAGTAGACGCTGCAGCTCCGTGGGCTGTTGTGCAACATGGACAAGTTGGACTGCCAACAATGGAGGCCATAATAGATCCAAAAGGGCGGTCTCTAGATGAACAGAGAGGAGGAGAAAGGCATCCTCAAACTATCCAGCCAGATTTAGGGGGCAGGAAGTTGTGATGCACATCCAACAGCCAGCTCTCATGGGAGCAGGTTGGGTTAAGCCTAGGCCTAACCCACGTTATTGTCCATGTTCCTGTTGATCCCTGATCTCAGTAGAGCCCAGAGATCGGGAGGAATTTTCCTCATACCATGAAGTTAACAAACCAGAGCAGACTATGACTGAGTCTTGTCTGTGACTAGTTCCACCCTCTCCAGACACGCAATCAGTGGCTGCAAGCACATGTAAACAACTTTTACCCAAAATGCTATTACTTCTACTACTACTACCACCTTGTTGTCAAAACTAATTTGCAAAGTGAGGAAACAAACAAATTGTGGCGGACTGGGGGGAGAGAGTGGGTGAGGTATAGGCTGGATCCAGGAGAGAGTCGAGTCAGTGGACTGATTCTCCCTGGATCCAGCACCGGCTGCAGCTAATTAAGGCTGATTGCAGCCGGGCCCTTTTAACCAGAGTGTGCATGTGTAAACGAGGGCGGTTGCGTCAGTGTGAGAGGCTGACTGAGTGCGTGAGCTGGCACTCGATCACCTATTTTTTCCAAAGAATCCCCATCTGAGAAGATTTTTGCTGTTAGATACAATTTAGTACATAAGTTTTAACAACAGTGGAAGCAGCAAACAGTCATCCATTTACATTCTCTAATTGTGCAAATGTCTAGTGAGTGAAACAAAATAACAAACTCCCTTGAACTCCCTAAAGGACGCCTGCTGGTCCCCAAACCCCACTGTGGGAACCACTGCTCTCACCCACCTTCTGCTAGAGAGACAGCACAAACCCAGAACATCACGAGTGCCTGCTACACATCTCAGCCCTTTGAGACAGAATTCATCCAATTTTACGAAGCCCAGAGGGTAAATAGTGTTTCCTGCCCATGTATCTCAGTAAACTAAACTCCCCTGAGAGGACAGCTCAGGTGGAAACCTTAAGCCTGATTCTAGAGTTTCCATTTGAGCTACCAAAAAGAAACAAGACAAAAGAACCAACATCATCAGGTTTCAATGCAGGGACTATACTTAGAATTTGGAAACATTGTACATGCTCCTCTGTAATATCACCAAAGTGCTCCAGGCTACTTCTAAAAAGAGGTTTTCTTGGTGAGTCAACACAAGACTACAACATTTTTGTGAATGCTAAATGCTGGTGGACGTGTTCCTCCCCTCATGGTGGAGGGGGAGGGGAGCTGAAAAAAAACAAAACATGCTGTGTGTTTGAAGGAAGTCGCTCCAGCATGCTCAGTGTGATTCTCCTTTGTTGAGACCTAAAAATGGGACGGGCTACAAGGCCCGCCTAGAGTTACATCTGAGCCAATAAGGACTCTGTGTCTTTCAGGGTCACTGAGTTTGTGACAAGGCTGCTTAGCCATAGGATATAAACACACACACACACCATTCTCTATAAAACCTCCTTGACACGTGTGCAAGCACTTTTCAGTATCATAGGCGCGACTCTTAAAGGAGCCACACTGCCTATAAGTAGGCCTACCAGAACTGAGGTCATTCTCAGAAGTCACAGCTTCCTTCCATGATGTCAAATAAACAAGAAGCAGCACTACGTTCCTGTAAACCCCCTGCTACTATTTAGTTCTTACACAGAAATAGTGCCTATCTATTCTGTGGAAAGCTTTGAAAGGTAGTTACTGTTTGAGTCAGGAGCCCTTTAAGGCAAACAGCTGGAATGATTTGCAAACACTCCCATGTTTGAGTCCAACAGCTAAGGACTGCCAGACTGGGGAAGGCAGTGTGTTAAAGAGGCATGAAACTGTTCTCTGTGACATCTTTACCTTTAACCTACATATGAGGAAACCATCCTCACGGCCTTTATATCTATGGCCTTTATATCCACATAGGGGCCAAGGAGTTACAGACCACCATTTTGTAATCACAAAGGTTGGGAGTCAATTAACTGTCAATTCACTCCATTCAGGAAGTGGATTTTCTTAATTCAAGACTTTGAAAAAATGTCAGAAAAGATTCTTAGCCTGTATCCAAAATGTAATGAAATCTTTGATAAAGGTTATATTGTTAATAAATTGGTATTGTTTTAATTGTAGCTTACATTTTAGATCGATCCAGTTCAACTCAAATGGACATAGTGCAACAGACCGAGACAGACACAGCTTTACCCCCAACCACACAGATGTAGAAAACAAACCTCCCCTCTTCTTCTCCCATCTTTCAAAGTGAGAAAATGGGTGAGTTTAATGCTGCGATATAGTGTGGAGAAAATAATTGTGAATAAGAGAAGTGGCATACCACAGGTCTTCCTCACTGGGGAAACAATGAAGTCACACCCAAAAGAGCTATTTTATTCAGCCAAAGCCACCAAATGCATCGGCCTTTCCTATTGTGCCTCTATTCCCTTGGTGTTGACCAAGGCAAGTGTTACACAGCTGCAGCCTCCCGTTGTGTTTATATTACTTAATGGAGTTTTATCTGCTTACATACAGATGATGGCTGGTTAGCCATTCACAAGGGCCAGGCATCACACTGATTATACTCACACACACACACACACTAATCAAACTAATTCTTGATCTGATTACAGAAGCAGACGTTCAGATGACACAACACCATGCTTAGATGGTAATGGCCTTATGCTGATGATGATAACTGAGTACGCTGAACACCTTCTACTACTAATTGACGACTGGGCACTGACTACTGCTCTGTATCATTGCTGACAACTTGCATTAGCTACAATTCCCAGCAGTAAGAGGTGTATTATGAATCTGGCTACCAAAGAGGCATGGTAACAGCATAAATTGAGTGGGACCTTCAATCACAGTATGAGCCATAATTGGAGAACTGGTTGTCAGTTTCATGTAAACATTGTTAACAATGGCTCACAGCCTTTCATATATAAAGCCTAGACGTGAGAGATTCAGTTGGCCTGATAACATGTCCATGACAAGGAAATGACTTAGAGAATCTAGCCTATATGGTCCTATTGTTGACATTTTCACTATTATACCAGCCAAATATTTTTTCATAATAGGGGAGGACTTGCCAAAGTTCTCATAGAGTCGACAAACTTACCAGCCACAGACAAAACTTACCAGCATTTGGCTGGTGGTTGGTAGTAAGTCCCCACCCTGCTCATGAAAACCCACTTGTTCTACTCCATAGACTGAATCAAAGTCCAGTTGTGCTGCTGGTGCATTTTCTTAAATAAATACAGAAAATTCAGGGTGAACAAGGAAAAAAAAGTGGCTTTTCACGCAGTTCATGAAAGCTTCTGACAAATAGGAACATCCCTGCTATTTTCCCAAGGCTTTGGTGTATTAAAATGTTTTCCCTTGTTTCTGAGCACAGCTTAAGATCCATGCAAATGTTTCCTGTTGCTGTGAACAGTGAACCGTGTCACATCAGCAGTGAGACCATTTCAGCCTAGTCATTGTGACAATGCTATAATACTAATACTGTTGAATGCAGCTTCTGTAGGACTGTTATGGAGCAATTTTATTCAAATCATGTTAAATATTTAGGCTTACATTTCAGTGTTTATATTTGAGCCATGCATCATCTAACCAACCTCCCAACAGCAGTGAAACCTCTTCACATGAAGTTGGCTTACGAGATGAGCCTGAACTTGAGCAAACATAAAGCGATCCCAAGTCCTCTCTCCCTAAGCCGGAATGTACACACCTCCCGTTTATTATCCCTGTGACTCCTTGTTAAGTCGATGACATTTATTTCACGTTATGCATACACACGGAGCCCTACCAGGACACAGCAACTTAAGATCTGACGCGCAAACAGAGAATTTAGAGAGGAAGTACTGAACAAAAAATATACTTCCAAGTAAATATGGGGCCGAGTGCTTACCTCAAAACCTCAACAAGATCGATCAGATGAAAGTAGTTTTTGGAAATGATCACTCTAGTTGTTTTTAAGACACTATTAGATGTTAGTCCCTTCAAATGTGGTTGGTCATCTGGCCGCTACTGACCACAAGTTGGTTAGAGACAATGGGCCTCATTCACGAAACGTGCGTATGATCAGATTTGATGGTAAAGCATTCGTACGAATGTTTCTACGAACATAGTCTGATTCATCATTTTGTTCGTATCTGAATTTGTTCGTTGGTACGATCAAATCCTACTTGTGTTTGGAAACATGCAGGAATTTGTTCGTGTGTTTGGAAACATGCAGGAAGGCTCTTAGAACGGCTTATTCTTCATGAAAAATCCATTACAGTAGTGCCAAACCTCAACAACAACAAGATGTTTCAGTGGCCTTGTAGAAAAAAAAAGACCGAATAGGCTGAAATGGCGTATTTGCCAAACTGTCCTCATGGTTTACTTGCACACGACCCTTCAGCCTGCAGCCTTTTACAGTGTTGAACAGGCGTTTACCTCTGCAAATCGGCTTCAACAGGCACGCGCATCCACTCTACGAAGGACTGGCATTCATCAAATACACACCTGTTCTACGCACAAATCGAGGTTTC
>OOFE01010802.1:13679-26105 GCA_900323365.1 Monocentris japonica
GGACACACACACACACACACACACACACACACATACACACATGTAAAAAATATGCACACTTAAACAAGCATGCATACACACGTTCTCTCTCTGTTTGTTCATATGCTGTATACTATATAACTGAGCTAGATCGCCACCCTGTCTTCGAAACAGGGCCATTTCTTGCTCCCCACCACTCTATCACTCACACACACACAAACACACAGGGTTACCATATTCTTTGTGACTAGCTTTTCACCAAGTTGTAAACTCATGCAATGGACAGACTGGCCTGAATGTTAATACAATCAATATGAATATGTCCTTCCTTCCTTCCTTCCTCCCTCCCTCCTCTCCTTCCTTCCTTCCTTCCTTCCTCCCCTCCTACCTCCATTCATTCACTGGGTGCATGTGTTTTAAGAAGCAGGCTTCTGTGCTTTCACTCACCCAAGAAGCCCCCTCGGTGTCTCACTGGCAACAACAGCCTCTCGTGGCTCCGCCCCTTCCACTCAGATGTGGATGCAAGAAAAGGCCAGCAACAATGTGACAGACAGCACAGAGCCTGCTGCTCATCGTAGTAGTGGATCTCGCATTGAGCCGAAAGCTGAGGCGTGCAAAGCAACCCGCCGGGCCGCTGTCTGTGTAACAAGGCGGACGGGAGGAGAATGGACCGCCGGAGAGCATCCGAAGAGGACGGACGCATCTTTTAGGTAAGGCTTTGTTCGCTTTGCGCAGGGTTTCCATCCACATCTACATCTGCTCCTGACGCTTTGGAGCGCTTTGTGCAGGACACGGAGCACAGGGAGAAGATGCGTGTGGAATGGCGTGCTGACGGCGTGTTTTGGAAATGGGATTCAAATGAATTATAGATGAAACCTGCGAATATTGTTTAGTAAAATCATCTTTTTTTTCTTCATGACTTTTTTCACTATGCCATGGATTATCATGATTATCACAGGGAGCTCAGCTCGACAGCACATCTTGTTATGGTGGCGGTTAAAGTATTCTTAATCCACCAGGTTTGAACAAGAGGATTGCTGAAACACATGCAGTAGAGTTGACCGTTTTCAGTTAATGACGCCTGCTGTAGTGTGCAGCCGTGCATGTAGCCTACTTTCAGAGCCACGGTGTCTTGAGAAAATCTGTCTTCTCCACACAGAGGTGTCCTCCATTGAAACGGGGTTCATAATGGGGCCAGGCCGTCACTGCAGCTCCACAACTTGGGGAAAAGATGGGGAGCTCTATTGTTCTGTTTCCCCTTTCAGCTCATGTCAGCCAGCATGCAGATACACTGTAGCCTGCATTAAAACCACAGGGGAGAGTTGAGCTTCACAACCAAGCTCTCTCTAACAGAAAAGAGCTATAGTCATTTATCCATCAACTAGTCAACTATAGTGATACCATAGGAGATGAAAAATGTGGTCACTATAAACCCACTAGTGAGTACCACAGACACATCCATGCAGGAATATTGTAGTGATTTTTCATGAGGGCAAATCCATAGAGAGGCCAGTGGCATGCTGTTGTCATCCAGCAGTGATGGCAGTGCTCCAGAACTCAGAAAAGTTAATTTGGAAGTAGCCTACAGCAGATGCGTTGAAACAGAACAACACATTGTTGAGAAATGTTCTTTTTGTTTGGAGCTGTTCAATTAGAAACAATCAGATACGGTCATAGTTAACTGAGCCAGTGCTTCAATTAAACACACCAGTGTTATTCTAATTGCCTTTGCGTTAGGCAATTGAGGGCGGTGAAAGCATTTTAAGCAAAGCAAAAGATCCAAAGGACAATGAAGTGTTTTTTTGGGGGGGAGGGAGGCAGTGGCATGTCCTGTAAGTGTTCTGAGTCGTCTGATATCATGGGCAGGCACAAGTCTGGGTTTATCGCTCTGAGCAGTCAAGACTCGTTACGCTGAGGCCAAAACGTGCTCACATCACCTTAGACCATCAAGAACAGAGGTGGAGGGTGAGGATCGAGACCGAAGCCCATTAATAGGAATACGCATACATGCACACACACTTTATTGGAATCCATTAGACACAACATCCCTTGCCAAAACAAGGCATCAGTCTGTTAACTGTTAACTGCGTCTGCCTGTTAATGCAGCACAGGGCAGAAGAAACACAAAGTTTGTCATCAGAGAACTCTGACCAGGTTATGGTGGCATCGTGTTGGAAAAGGGTCGTTTGGCTGCTGTATGTGTGTGTGCATACATTTGTGTGTGTAACTGCTGAATGCTCGCGTGCTCTCTGGGTTTTAACAGCAGTGCGTTTTCAGCTCTTCGAGAGGTTTTCAGGGGAAGGATGTAACCAAGTCGAGGGTAGTACATATTTTTGAGCTGATTTTGAACTATTTTTTTTTTTCCTACAATGTGGAAAAAGGACAAAAGCTGTATTAAATGGACAGTGTCAAGAGTCATGATGTAATAGTTATCATACAGTAGACCTGGGGGATAACTGGAAAGCAGATTGTGCATACACATTTAAAAAATAATTAAAGGTAAATTATTTGCCTTTACCTTTCTTTCCCATGAACATTTCTTCCCATTAACGTTACATTACGAATGTGCTAATGGATTCCAGGCAACACACACACACACACACACACACACACACACACACACACACACCAGCCCACAGGAGGGTTGTGATCTTCACAGAACATCTGCATTATTGCTTTTACACACATTTTTACCTAATTACTGCTGTACACAGCCTGGCACCTCTGTGTCTCTGCAGCTGGGTATTTATTGTCTTGAATGGGGCGTGCTCCCTCTGGGTGTGCAGAGAGCCCACAGGTGTGTAGTAAAGCTGCTTTCTTTGTATGCACACACACTGTCCTGCTCATTTCTACCTTGGCCAACCCCCACGTTAAAGCATAACTCCAGCCGTTTTCCACCTAGACCCTTTTTTCCCACCTTTGTCCATCATACCAATCGATTTAAGAAATCTCATCAATCGAGCTACTTCTGTCTTGCTTGTCTGGGTGCATGGCTCTCCAATACAGTCATATACTGCACCCAAAACATGTCTTTTTCAACATATTGATGCGTGTGTGCATATCTTTTAATTTTCACTTCATCCATTACCTGACAACTTTCACTATTTATTTTGCACTACTTTACAGTGGCAGATGTAGACAGGAGGAAACAAGGAAGTGCTAAAGCGATGGCCAAGGTAGTATCAAGACTATATGGTAAAATGGCATGATTTTTTTACTGGAATGTCTAATTGCAGAGCGAGCCATCAATGTGTTGAAAAAGACACGCTTTTGTTTTTTTAGTGTGCATTGGCCCGTTAGGACTGTATTGGAGAGCTGCACACTCAGACAAGCAAGACATAAGTAGCTTTATGGTGAAGCATTTGATTTTGGTCAGAATCGATCGGCATGATGGAAAATAAGCTTCAGGGTGAAAATGTCCAGGATTATGCTCTAAGGACCCATTTCTCCCCGGTCCACATTTAAAGTGTAAAAGATAGTGAGTTTATGTCCTGTGAAGGACAGATGTGTAGTAATGGTCAAATTGCTCATCAGCAGCACAGTGAAGCACCTTTTAATATCCTGCCATTACTGCCTCTGAGTGATAACACGGCTGCTCTACACAGTCACACTGACTTCAGCATAGGCTATCTTGGCCAGTCCTTAGAACGAGCCTAGAAATGGCAAGGCAGAACCTTTTAGTCAATACTTTAGCTCCTTTTTAGTTGATCCTAAAATGCCCATATAATTTTACTGTCAGTTGAAGCTAGAGATAGAGTTTCATTTTTATCTGTTCTAGACAGTCTGTCCAGATAGATGGGAATGGAGGTTTGCATGGGCAGGGCACTCTGGGAAGGTGGAGGTGTAATTTCAGATGTGGGCTAACCGAGCAGAGCAGCAGTTATGTGAGCTCAGCCTTCAAAAGGAGGAGCGCTGGAGTCATCAAGACCAGCTGTGCCGCTCACTCCTGGCGGTGTGTGTGAGCGCTCAGTGGACAGGACGCTACACAAGAAACACATGGATGTCGGAGGTAATTAGCCTGCTTCGCCAGGTTATAAACTTCCTGAAATGTCGCTAAGGCACTCGAGTGTGGGATGCCATTGTGTTGATTTATGGCGCTGCACTCCATATGTTGGGTCTTTGGAACAGGACATGGGGTGTTTGAGCAGATGAATGTGGCGTAGCTTTCCTAGTTGTGTTGCATGTCTCTGATAGGCTTCTAATCCCAGCCCATGTTTAGAAGTAAGTGTCCAGAGTTCAGGCAGATTATAGAGAGGTTAAGCTGTCTGAAAATGGCTGTAAACTAAAGGTCCTGTTCTCTGGGCAAATATGATTGTTTTTTTTACATGTACATTTCTATTTTGACCAATGCATGGGGAAAATCCATTCATCCAAATCCAGTTCTGAAACATGTGTTGTATATAATCAGGCCCATGTGTTAACCTGTGCGGCTGAACATTTGCATTTATTTTTAGGTCTGCACCAACAGAAAGTGTGGTTGTTTTTATCTTTTAAGCGTATCCGTGGCTCCCAAAGCCTCCACTATTTTTACATTGCCTTAAGATTCAAGCAAGGACTTCTAATTCTGGGGAATGTGTATGTATTCGTGGTCCAGAAACCAATGGAGTGAGGTCATTGTAGCTGCGAGAGACAGGCCGGTCATAAAACCAGATAGTGCAATCATCATCATCATCTCCAAACAACCTCTACAAGCAGGGGAACAGACAGGGAAGAGTCCTTTTAAGTAGACTCTGTCCACTTTCTCACATGAAGTGCCACTCTGCTGTGGAAGTCAGCACTCTGTACAGCTGTATTTATGGGCCATAATGTGAGATGCAGCGCTGCATTTCCTTCATAGGACCTTGCTGTTGGCAGGGTGTATTCTAGAGGGCTCTGTGCGCTGTGAAAGGCTGTCATTAAGAACCACTACCCTGTGTGATTTATCAAATAGGATGTGCTTAGAAGGTCAGGATGATTCAACTGTACCTTGTACCCACCCAAGAGTTTCCGTCAGCCTTTCTGCCTCTTAAAAGTGGTGGTTAGTTTTCACATTAGACATTTTGCCATTTTGTGACTTTTTGTAAAATGTTGTTTTTGATTAAACTTTCAAGCCTGCTTCGTGTTTCCACATCCACACTCAATCTTTAATGTTTCTATCTGAGCGTGCTGCTGTGGCAGTGGTCTCTTCAGTGAAGGCTGTGTGTCCTAACCCCTACCACATTGGTGTTGCCAGATAATGGAGTTGGTAACACTGCTGGCCTCGAATCAAATCCCGCCAGAACTTTCACACCTCCGCTTACCTGATTTTTGTATGATGGATGGAAACTACCTCTTTGCCTTCAATATCTGACCTACAGTCTCCACTGTACACTCCCTTCTCTTACTTTTTTCTAGTCTGTTACTCGGCCTGACTCAGTGGCTTGTTTTCTCTCTGGGGCTGTGTTGGTGGTGCTGGCTTTAAATGAAACATGTCCACTGGCCTCATAATTACAAGGCACATGCACCCTTCACATGGTGCTCTGATGGGAGGAGAGAGGCTCAATTGGTACTGTAATGTCTTTGTCCGTGTGTGTCCACTCACAATATTATGGGGGGGGTGCAGTAGCCGTCTGTACAGGCAGAAAGTGAACCCTCCTGTATGCGTGTACATGTACACGTAGTGCCTGACAGACTCTGCAGCTCTGAGCCCCGTCGTCTCTGCCCTGCATTGTGGATCAGGTGTGAATTTTGTGGAGCAGATGGAAGGTGACAGGAACACAGGTGTGTGTGTGAGATAGACTTCCGCCCCCCCCCCCGCGCCTTTTAGCTGTTATTGAGCCTAGTCACTACCTTAGAGGGAGATAAATGAGTTTTTCAGCACGTCTCTCTGAAAATAAGCATTTTTGCTCTGCTGATATAATCGTTTGCTATGGTCGAAGAGGGATGGCTGGGGACCGGACGGACCTAATCTGCCTCAACAGGATCAGGCTTTAATGCAGTTAGACCCTGTCGTACATCAGCCTGAAGCCCTCCTTTTATTAACATAATCCTGCTACCACCAAGAGAGTAATTCACCTCTTTTCTTTCTTTCCCTTTCTTTGATCATTTCAAGATTAACACAAACACTGCTCACTCTTTCCTCATTTGCGTGCTTGCATGTGTGTGCATATGTGTCAAAGAGAGGGGAGCAGAGAAATGGAGTTTGTGTTTGTCTATCTTTGTCTTCATGTACTCTAAACCACTGTATATTTATGAGGAATGAGCAGCGGAAACAGTGTTTTACTGTACGTGTTTCAGTGCTGGCCTGTGCTTAGCTGTGTGTGTGTGTGTGTGTGTGTGTGTGTGTGTGTGGAGGGGTTTGTGTGTCCAGCCATGTGTATGCACGCTCTAGTGTATTTGATTGGCAGGCAGTTGGATGGCTGGAATGAGCTGTATCGCCTGCAGTGTGTTCTCAGCTCCTTATGCTAGGTGCCAGTGGTGAGGAAACAGTTGATCTACTGCTGGTAGAAAGTCACATGCCCGCACACAGCCTGGCAGGCAGAGCCCTAGTACAGTAACTGCATGCATACACTAGTATGCCTGCACACAAATAGATGGAGTAGTGGATGTAATGTTGATTTGTTTCTTTGCATTGGTAAAGTGTAGCATGGAAATGACTGACTCCAGAACACACACGCATTCAGTGGAAGGGTGTCTGCGCTTACAGTGGCATGTACAGTACCGCAGCTGAATATAGGTCACAGGCAGAGGCAGATGTGGGAGGAAGGAGAAGAAAGTGAGCAATGAAAGTGGAAGGGAAGGTAGGAAGGCTCTCATTATGACATAATGTTACTGTCGGAGCGGCGGCAGGATTAGGGCTCAGTAGGATATGTGGGAAGGGTGAGGAAATGAGAAGTAAGGAGAGATAATCCCTCCATCCATCCATCACAGAGATCACAGAGACAGTGCTACCGCATGTATTTTCTGGCTCTCTCTCATCATCAGCCCTTCATCTTCCTTTTCTATTCTACTACACCCTCTTCCTCTCTCATTACCATCCAGCACACATTCTCTCCTGCTCACAGATTGACTGGCCTAGAAACTATGCTACAGAAGCAGCGGGCTATGGGAGACGAAAAACAAAGAGACCGTTGGATGAAGAGGTTGGACTTAAACACTTCAACACAGCGCTGCAAGAACTATATGTGATATGAGGTCCAGTGGACCCTTTAGAGAACTCAGACCCTGGCAGTGTAATTACAGAAGCTGATGCCTGATGTCCTAGACAGTAATAACCTCATTGCCTCCTGAGGCCAAAGCGGGGTGAACCTGTAGCAAGGGGGTTCATTAAGTGAGGAGAGAGCGGTTCATTTAGCCTGAGTGGATATGCTGTTTCCTTGACTTTAATTTTCTCACTTCAATTTAGGACTTCAGTAACTTTGGTGTCAGTGGGTTTTGGCGTACCAGTTCCTCTTTGTCCTCATTTTCAGTGTCGTTTTCTCTTGTCTGGACAAATCTGTCCACAACCATACAATTTTCCCTCCCCGGATGATAGAGGATGGTACCGGAGTGGGTGTTGCACAGTGAAATACTGTGCTATATTTGACTGTCTCATATTACGGCAGTCATAAAAGAGGTTCAGGACTATTGTCTCTCTGCCCTGCCTTAGCTGCTGCACAAGGGTCAGTTCAACCCCTCGCTTACAGGTGAATTTATTCAGTCAGTTCAATAAATGCAGGTATGGAATTTGCTTCTTTTGAATTGGAATTTCAGACAAATTCACAACTAATTTGGAGATGACCACAGCATTGTTACACACACCCCTGTCTGTCCCAGATCACACATTTCACACCGATCCTCAGGGCCGTGGCCTCAACTGGGCTGGTCTTGTCTGCTTTTCACTCCTCCAGTGATGTATTGTTTTGTAGCCATTTGCAGTCTAAGGGAATTGTTTGTAGCACTGGGGCTGCAACTGTGTACTGACATGAACTGCTGAGAGGTGAATATTAAAGGAAAATGGCTTTATTTCTTTTTTTTAGACAGAGAACACCTCTACCTCACCTCTACACCTCTCTTGAGGGCTCAGTATTTTATGGGGACCCAACCAATTCGCCTATGCTTTATTTGAGAGAATGTACACAGTTAAATCCCACTGCCATGCAGTGAGCAGTGAAGTGGAGGACAGCCTGTTCCCTTCAGTGCATGCACACCAGTCTGGATTTGTCTGGGCTAAATGCAGCAATCATCCCATTGTATTCTTTGTAACACTCTTTTGTTATCATTTTTGTCTCTCGTGTGTCTTTCGATGCCTGTGTTAAACAACATAGCTTAATCTTCATTAGCCTTATTAGATTCTACCCACTCACCGTGACTCAACATGTATTTTTCCCCTAAACGCAGCAGGGCAGACGGCTAGTCAAGTGGAGAGAGAACATTGGGCATTAGAGGATGTTCCTATCAGCACAACGCAGCTTTTAGTAGACTTTGTATCTTCTGCAAACTTCATGTGGCCTATACTTTCTTCCCGCCAATGCCAGAACGTTCACTTCCCTCAGAAGTCTCTGTTCGCTTATTTGAGATATTTTTCTAGCTGGCTGCAATTGATGCATTAATAACATGGCCTCTCCACTCTGGTCCCCAGCAGGGTGTATTAAAGTGGACTGAACAATTTTCAGTGAGATGCTGTACTGCCGTATTCCCTCAGGGGCTGCCTAAGCACTTACCTGGCAGTCAAATAGTGGCTCTAGCTCAGTGCACTCACCTCTGGCAGTGCTTGTACCGTAGACACACTGAGAATATTAGTGAAGTGAGCAGGGCATGTTGGGACTCAAGGAATGTGGTTACATTAGCCTTTTCTATTTTTGCACATCATATAATTGAAGAATGGGTCAGAACATCCTCTGAGGATGAAAATTATTCTACTACAGCCCCAAAAGGGTCTTTTAGTTTTATTTAAAATGCCCTTTCAGCTTAATTCTTGATCTTGTTTTACATTGAACAAGACAGAATTACAGCCTGCTCAATACTTGCTGCCGTCATTTTCTCTCATCTGATTCCATTGTCTTTTTTGCAGTTTGGGTACTAAGATGATTATATGTTAAATTATGTCATATTGGCATATTGAAGCGCACATGTATTAAATGGAAACTTTTAAATTCCCAGTGCTCTAACGATGACTGGACAGGCGTGTGTTGACTACAGCTCTGGATGTCTGTGACAGGCGATTGCCTTCTAAAGCCGATGAATTATAGAGTGACTGCAGTTTATTACATAGTTTTGCACTAGACTCTCCCCCCTCCTCCAATAGTCTCTTTTCTCTTTCTCTATTTTCTGTCTTTCATTTTGTTGTTAAATGGGATCGTTGACGCTCCTGGACGTGTAGAATTTCACATTGCATTTATGTACCAGACCGTTTTATTGATATTTTATGTGGAAGCAAGGATACTAAAACCATCTAGCCTAATTGCCATCTATAATTTCCTGGATAATATCACCACTAGAATTTGCTCTTTCAGAGAATATGATTTAAGCTGAACATTGAAACTGTAACCACTGTGCCCCAACAATAAATATCCATTTTGGAGAGATTCATTTCTCCAAAGATTAACAATCTTGGTGGCTAGAGAATAGTGATGGCTGCTGTATCTGCTGATACAGGCATCTGTTTCTCTCAGCATAACATGGTTTTTCTTTCTACACTCACTCCCTCACTCGTTTTTCTCTCATGGAAGTTGTAGACCACATAATTATCCTCCTCAGGGCAAAGGGCCTGCTAACATTTAACCAATCTCCTCTTTCCCCTTTTCTATTACAAGATTGCTTCCTCTCCCTCCACCATTTACCTTGGATTTCTGTTTTTTGCTCCTTACAATTCATCTATTTGTTCATCACAGTCTCCTGCTCCCTTGTCTCATTTAACCGTCCTTTGCTGTCTGGCTGTGTCTCGTTCCTACAGCGTGTCTCTCATTTTGTTCTATTTCTTTGTCTAGCTCTCAAAAGACTAGCTCTGTCCTCCACCCACGCCTCTCCATCTGTGCCACTCATTTATGTTGTTTTACCGCAGTTACTGAAGCACACATCCTAATTGCTGCCAGGTGAAGCAAACCAACCGCACACACATGCATACGCACGTGTGCACATACACACACACACACACACACACACACACACACACACACACACAAGCAGTGGGCTTCATTGGTGCAGTGGTGCATATAGATGGCATTTGCTTGTTGATGACATTGCCACAAGACCCCTTTGTGTGTTTGCTCACTTATTGTCTTTGTTTTACTGCATTCTGCTGTCAGGCTGGTTGTTGTTTCTTCCAGGTGTTAAGTGAGTAACATTTGACCCCAGTGGTGTGAACATGCCCAAACTGCTACACAGAAGATTATAGCCTAACAGTCACCTCTCCTGCCTAGAGCTGTAAGGCTGGTAATCCAGAATGTGCTGAAGCCTCTGAGAAATACTGGTATCAGATAGCTGTGGGTGTGTGTGCAGTCAGTTCAGTTCAGTTCAGTTCAGTTGTATTCTGTCCCTTGCTGTCTGTGCTCCCTCTGGCCCCATTGCTCCCTGCTGTTTTCCTCAGGCTTGCCCAGGGTCAGTGGATGAGCTTTGGCCTCCTTATGTGGACCAGAGTGGGAGGCCTGGATGCATGGAGGGACCATAGGGGCCCCTGAAATCACTCCTGCCAGACTCAGCTGTAATTAGGACTAGAGAAGGCGTAACACTCTGGAGCTTTCTTCTCCCACCTTACTCCGCCACTCTCGAGAGACGTACTCTGACATTAAAAGCCCAAAACACCTCATTATATGTGGTTGAGAGGATTGTAGTCCTTTGGTGTCAAGCAATTTAACGGTTCATTTGCTCACCTTCATTGTTTTTTCTGTCTCTGTCTCTCAGTAAGCTATCATTAAGCTTAGCATCTACTGCACCTTAGTATTAGGCTCTAGCACTAGTAATCTAAATTAGTAATGTACTAATTTGTACTGTGTACTGTGGTACTGCTAACACTACATGGTAAAACAGTAATAACTACATAAAGATATAATGTTAATGCAAATATATAATGTTTATGAATCAAAATTATGTGAAGAACTGTAGGAATCTAACACCGAACAACAACTGCCCACACTGTAAAGCCATAGCGTAATTTCTTTTGTTCATGGTGGGAAACTAGGCATTATTTCATTGTGTTTTTGAAGTAGTATCCTAATTCATAGAGAGAATTAATTTTGTCTTTGGTTTGATTATCCCAATGGTCCGAATAGGATTTAATTTATTTGTTTATCAATTTGGGTTATTCTGATTCATATTGTTGTTGTGGGACAAGTGACTGTCAGACTGATGTAGAAGACCCTTTAAGCTTATACGAGGGGGACTGTAAAATCATGACTAGTTTCTAAATGCTTCTAGAATTTAAAAAAAAAAAAAAAAATCTTTGCATGTTTATTGTGAGTGGAAAGCAGCCAAGTTCTGCCCTGCAGGAGTTGTTTCCCTCCAGTATGGTGTGTCTGTGTGAGGTGTGTGTGTTTGTGTACGCATGCACACATAGGCCCCTATGTATGTGCATGCTGACTCTACTAATTTGTACCACTTCTCTTCTCAGGGTCCTGTTATATTCTGGAAGACACATGGACGTGAACAAATAGAAGCATCAGTTCAGGTGAGTCTTTCTTCAGACCGGGACAGACGTATCTGCTTTACCACTTTGCTTTTTTGGTTGTTACCCTGTGCTGTTTCACAAGTTTAACTTCTGACCTCTCTTCTTTCCAGGCCCTCCAGCTGACCTCTGGGCTAAGTCCTGGCTGTTAGGCTGTGTTGTTGGTGGGCCAGTTGGACAGACGTGTATGTAACTGAGAGGTAATGAAGTCCAGTATGAGGCAGTGGCGGAGGCTGGTGCTGGTGGGAATGCTGGCCTGGGTTCTGCTCTTCCTGGCCCTCCTCTCGTACTTCCTGGATGCTCGTGTGGACGAGCCTCTGACCTCTGCTGGCTCATCGCTCTCCCAACACCCAGATACGCGACGCCTGGCCTCTATCCAGGCCTCCCATCAGCAGTGGGCCATCATGGGTTCCCGACCTGAACTGGCCTCCACCTTGACCACCACCTACCCTGGAGCAGAGCCAGATCCTTCTGCCAGCTCCACCACTCCAGAGTCCAGCCTGGAGGTGAGCCAAAGCCCCAACAGTGCTCCTTACCCCATGTATGCCAGCCCCCAAGACTACCTGGACCCCCAAAGCCTGGCTGCCTGGTCCTCCTTCGGCACAGAGAATGTGGGTTCTCACTCAGACCCTCTGACCCACAGTCGTGAGAGAACACTCCGCACCACAGAGTACCAGAACCGATTCACGCGCCGCCACGGTGGAGAGGAAGAAGATGAGGAAGAGGAAGCAGTAGAAACTAGGAATAGTAGGAGGATCACAGCAGGCAGGAGAGCCAGAGGTGACTCCTCTGATCTGGAGGAGTACTATTTCTCCAAGTCAGCCTCCGTGGTGCAGCGCCTGTGGCGG
>OOFE01010803.1:0-10038 GCA_900323365.1 Monocentris japonica
AAAGATCCTCACCATCCCAACAACGGACTGTTGTTGTCAGGCAAGCGCCTCCGCAGTCACGCAGCCAAAACAGAGAGACTGAGATGGAGTTTCTTTCCGTAGGCCATCAGGACTGTGAACTCTGACCTCACCAGGGCCCCCACCAAGCACCACACACTACCCCTCTTTTGCACTCACACACACATATAGACATACACTTAGCAACTACACATATTTATATATTTTCATATTTTCTTCAGATGCTCAATTTATAGTTGATATCTATTGTAAATAGTGTGCTTCATTTTTAATGTAAATATTGTAGCCTCTTTTTTATTGTAAATGCTGCTACTGTTATTTGGCACACATGTGTGCAGTGAATTTGTTTCTTTGCATACCTCTGACTAGATATACACACATGCACTTTTCCAGGTCAGAGGACAGTGCAAGTGTCAGCTATCAGACAGTGTGCCTGGAGCAGTTAAGTGCCTTGCTCAAGGGCACTTTGGCAGTGTTGGTGGGCACCAGAGCTGTGGCTGGAATGCACCCTCCTGGTGGTGCTAGGGATTGAACCAGTGACCCTCTGGTGATGGGTTGGTCTCTCTAACCGCTAGGCCAACCTGCCGCCCTGTTGTCATTATATGGGGAGTTCAAATCAGTCAAGATTCTCAGAATTCATTCCTCTAGATCATATATTATAGCTACTGTCTGATTTATTATTGACTATAGTTATAAACTAAGGTGGTGCCCCGATAACAAGTACTATTATCACATATCACTACTAATGCTACATAGCATGTTATTTGATATTGTTTGCTAATAGCATGAATGTTGTGCCTGTTTATCAGTAGCATCTTTGCTGTTCTTATGTCGGTTTGTCAGCCTGCGTTTGTAGCATGCTATTTGACAGAGTATTTGGTAGTAGCATGGTTGCTGGTATATTGATTCTGTAGAATGTTATGTTGGCTTGTTAGCTTTTGGTCATGTATAGCATGCCGGCTAACTTTGTTTGCAGATAGCATGGTTGCTCTGGGTGTGCAGTAGTAGCATGGTTGCTGGCATGCATAAATGGTTTATACATTTCGCCCCAGACCTTCTAGGGAGGTTGGCATACCAACACCCTGATTGCAGATCACTGGTAGACCTTGGAGTCACCATTCTTGGTGTCAGGGGCATTGAGGTTGGTGGTTCGCTCTGAGTGAGTTGATGGATTCTGGCCATGTTGCCTTTGCAATGCTTGCATAGCAGCAGCATAGGGTTTTACATAATGTCTACAAGCTTGTGCAATGAGCCATGTCTCCTCCAGGCCACAAGCTCCACTAGGACACAATACTTGCCATGCTTTGAGAGTTCTACATCTGGGTGTAGGAGATTGAGTGCCATCTTGAGGTCAGCAAAGTCCCTTTCACTGTATTGAACTAGATTTTGGAGTGCTGGCACTGCAACTCGCTGAAGACAGATTTGAGACTGAGCAACAGCCCTAAACAGACTGTTGAGAGGCTGGTAAGATGGGGCTGAAGAAGCGGGCAAGATTTGATAACTTGGCTGATAGGCTGGTACGGCAGTAGTGACTGCACTTGTTAGGTAGGAAGGCTGCAGTGATGGAACTGATAAGCAGACTGTGGAACAGGAGCTTCCATTTGTTGAGGCAAGTGCCACGATGGTGCATGGACCGCTGCCAGCATTGCATAGGCCATTTGATTGTTGGCAACCAGAAGGTGATGAGATAGCTACAGAGTTGAGACTGGCTGGCCAGGATAGACTTGGATAGGGCTTTGGATTTGCTTGTTAGGATAGGATTTGTTAGAATTTGTTGAATAAAATCGTTAACTAAAGATTAAGAGTTCAGAGTCAAGTCTGAACTTACTTGAGTATATTTGTTTATAATAGCTGAGTGCTCAGGAGAGATATACACACACAGGGTAGGGTATGCAGATCTCTGTCAGAGAATCATCTGAACAGTGCTTATACAGAGGGAAAGACAGGAGGGGGTAGTTCCTAAACATCTACAAGGTCATTAACAACCTAGACAAAACAATATGTACTGTGTTGAAGGTTTCTTGAGTCTCTCATGAGATCGGCCTTCAGTATTGCCTCACACAGAAAACTAAGATACAGTGATTAAGACATAATTTCTTCCACAGAAGTGATTGAGCATGCTGCACTGAGACTACAGGCTGAAGGGGGAAGGATGTCAGGGAAAGAGCGATGAGTTGACCCACTGGTAAGTAGGTGATCTGAGAGTTTTGTGCATCAACTACAGGCATTCTGGTTGGATAGACAGGCTGTGGACATGCCGTTGGTCGAGGCTGAATTTGGTAGGCTTGTACCATCAGAGCTAAAGACTGAGGCAGAGGTAATGGTGGTTGTAGACAACTGACTGGTAAACTGTTGACAGAGAAGTAACCAAGGAATATCGTAACATCCTATGGCATGAAGGCATGGGCTGCTACTTATTGGGATGAGGTGAGTGTTTGACAGAGACCAGGGAAGCATGTAGTATGGAGCTGTTGTCATATTCAGAGCTGTATGGTGGGAAGTCCAGATGGGAGGACCAGATGAAACCAGGGGAGCTTGGACATTAGGAAGCAAGGCTAAGGCTGGTTGAGATTTTACTGCAGAATTAACTTGGTGATAGCACCCTGCATATCCTTCAAAGGAGTCGATTTAGCTCAAGCCTCAAGGTGCATAGTTGAGTGGGCCAAGCTTCATGAGAGTAAAACAGCTGCTGTGGTGGTTTTAGGACTAACTACTAGTTCTCTGGTAGATGTCTGAAGGCCAGATGCAGTGACATAGAGGGTAGACATTCTGCCATGCAGTTTAACTTTTTCCCTTTATTGTACAGGAGGCAGTTGAAATTAAGCCAACAGCATCTCCTAATTTGTTGCCGATTTCTGTGATCCTGGATGTGAATTCACCATATTGACTGACCATGAAGTCAGCAAACTCAACAGTGTCCATTCTATGCTGGTCTGAAGGCTCGATCTTGATTGTAGACTCTAGAATTGAAGACAGCTGATGCAAAGTGGGTGCAGGCTTGGCCTGCCTACTGAGCTGTGGCTGCTGCTGGGCTATGCGAGTGCAGAAACCTTGGGTTCGGTCAGCTGCTCCTGTGACTGCTATTGATACTGATACTACTACTATTACTGCTGATGGCAATGGAGTTTGACTCATCCAGGGAACAGTTGTTTTGGGAGATGGAGAAAGTAGGGAAGTCTTCTTTCAGCACAATCCTGATCCTGACGTGAAGGGAACAGTAACTCCATTGAGGGATGATGGTTGCTGTCCTGCCATATTTAACCACCACGGGGTGCTGGCACTCCTGCTCAAAGGACCATATAATAAACTAGGATTAGGATTGGCTAGTAAGGAAGCCAAAACATATATGAACAAAATACAGGACTTTCAGAACTCTAATCAGAACTTTGATGAAGGATGAATACACTGGTGGGAAAGGAGAGGTATGTAACCAGGATTTGTCGTGCACTGGCTGTGCTCTACTGTCGGGGTGTCCAATGGTAGAGCGAGTGCGGCACACAGTCATGCTACTTGTAAAGGCGGAGCTGGATAGCCAGTTGGACTATTGGTAATCAATTGGGAAGAGTAGTGAATATTTGGGGAATGAAGGGAAGTTAAGGGAATTAACAGGTCTAGTAAAAGGTGGATTAAAGACTCTAAATTGCCCATAGGCTATGAATGAAGTGTTTGTCTGTGTTACCCTTGTGATGGACTAGCAACCTGTCCAGGGTGTTTCCCCATTTTCTGCCCACTGGCTCCAGCCCCATTGTGTCTCTGAAAAGACATAAGTGGTTAAAGAAAATTCATTATCAGTCATTTTATTTCTCTAACTTTTTTTTTAATGTTTTTGTTTAACCATTTTCCTCCTTGTTGAGTTTTGATGTAATTTCTATTATTGTTGTCTTGATATATTTTCTTTGTTTTTCCCTTTTCTGGTTCCTCTCAAGGTTGCTTTGTCTCACCCACAGTTTGTACTTCTTTCCATCTTTATTTCCAGTGTTTTTATCATTTGCGCAAAAACACTAAAACCAAAATTTCAAACGAACAAAATACATCTTTGTACTCAGGATGTAACACAAAAGATCACAAACTATATCAGTAACATTTTGTACTTCACGGCCTTCACTGGCATTACCAGTGATATCATAATTGCATGGAAACGCTTAAAGTAATAATCTGACATTTTCATATAAATACATTTCTGTTTTGCTACTTTCTATTACCGATTGATATAACACAATGGTAGGCACCGGCTGAAATTCTGGCATTATGTTATTTGTAGTCTCGCTTCACTAGTCTCAGTTTGTTTCGGGGTATGGGAGCTGCTGCCAGTCCAGTGACATCAAAGTTCTGGTGACATTGTTGACAAGTGATCACTGGGAAATGATCTCTTATCACCAAAGATGTTGCCAACCTAAAACTCTTGTGTATTATCACTTTAAAATGGTTATACATAGAACGATCACTACATTACGGTATACTGTTGTGAATATTGCAATGATCTTCTGCACAGATTACATTGTACTTTATCTCTAGTATAGGAATTTCTGTCATTAAACACAATGTGAAGCATTGATAGCAGGGAGAGCTGTGTAAGGTGGATAGTGCATGTTTATTCCTCTGTTACCTCTAAGCCTATTCAAGGGAGCTCTGCCGGAGAAATGAGCTCCCAAATGCCTTTTGCCATTCTACCCAGCAGCTGCTCATTAAAATCACTACACAAAGAGAGGGTTTGCTGGTTTGTGTTTAGGCAGGTGTGGCTGTCACACTCAATATGCAAGTTGCTGATACATTGAAACACAAAAGTAAGCACAATTGCATACACACATACCAAAAAAGGGTGTCCCTCTGACATGTATGCTGATCTGGGTGTAGTGTAATTATTTTATAACCCCATTATTAGGGTAATTGCAGTATTATTGTGACCAGTGGTGATACAGGCAAGAAGAATAGGAATTATTTGGCATACAGTAGAACATTGTTGTGTATTCCAACTACTTTGGAATACACAGCAATTGTGTATTCCAAAGTTTTATGAAGCCAGCTATAACAAACATACCCTAACTATGTTGAACTTGGCCCCAGGTAGCCAGCCTGACAGATATATCAAGAAAGCCACAGCCTGCTCGGTTTCACAGTGGTTTGCCACATCCTGCCACCCCTACCCCCAGGCTCTTGTGGGGGAGCAGGTGTGAGTAGGCAAGAGCCCATGCCGAGACAAGACTACTGGATCACTCATACGCAAGAAAGCACACGCACACAGAATACACACGCACACACACACCCACACACACAGTGTGAGAGAACATTCTTGGAGATGTGACCTTTATCACAGGTTCCCAAAGGCACTGCTAGTGTTGCTTCATTACACCGAAGCAGCCAATACACTAGTAGGCTCTATTAAGCCATGCAGGAACCAGCTGCGTCCAGCTGTAAGAACAGTCCAGTTGCCATGAGCCATCCAGCACTCCAGTCATGCCAGTGAAAGGGATTTGATAGTCTAATATGAGCTAACTGTATCTCACACAAATCAAATCAGTTATATATAAAGGAGATTTTAAAGGAGTGCTGAGGCTCAAACTTATGTGTCCGTGTGTGTGGCTGATAGCTCTGGGGTGGTGCATGGACAATAAAGTAACTGCAAGTAATGAACAACTCCAACAATAGTAATACTAATTTACTCCTATATAACTAATTGATATGATGGATATCCATTCATGCAATATATGACATCTTACATCGTACATCTTCAATGTACAAAACCTACTGTAGGCCTGCCTCATCAAGCGCAACATTGTGAAATAAGTTGACCCCATTCCACAACGGCTTAAAGGACTACGACCACAATTACAATCACGGCATACAACAAATAACCCCTCACCTAAACAAATGTTTGATACATTAAAATAATACATGACATCATCGTGTATTATTTTCACCTAATATGCACAATCAGTTATTAAAATACTTTCTTTACAATGAAGATTGACCCACGCAGCTACCCTTACACTTTAAGTTATTAACATTAACCATTACATTTTAATTGCAATATAATGACATTAAGTGTTTTGTTGTTCTCTATGCCCAACCTAATAATCTAATAGTCATAATACCCATTTTTTAACCCATTTGAAGGTTTTGGGTAAAGTTTAAAGAGTTTTTTTACTTCTAGTGCTTGGCCCTGTGAATGCTAAAAAATAGTAAGCTCTCAGAAGGGTCGGGAACACGCAGAAGCACAATCTTTTCATTCTGAATAAGAACAAGAAGCCATTTCTGATAAGACAGAACAAGTCCTCCATCCTGTGACTCATGAGAGCTTAACCTGCAAATGTGCTGTGATATTGTCACTGGGCAATAATAAGCCATTCGAATAACGAACATGTCAGCGCAAGATATCGTGAGAGAGCATGAAGAATAATAAACATAATGAGTATGATGACAATAATAATGACGTTGGTGGTGTTGATGATGATAAGGATGATGTCAATGGCTGGAGGGGGAGGTTTACATAAATAATCTCTCTTTCACAAAGGTTCTCAACCGGTAGTTAATCAAAGTTTCAAAGAACCGCAGTTCCAGGAAACTCACACCTCAGAGTCGTGGTTCTTATCCACCAACCAAGAAACTGCCAATGCCTCCATGAGTGCAATATCATGTAGTGATAATGCATCTCAGAAATCTCCACAACATGCTGACACACACTCATATGCTATACACTCTTGGACTGTAACCTTTCAACTTTTGCATGGGTAATCCACACCAGCAACACCTCCCATGACATTGCCAGCCCCTAGATTTATGAAAGAAACTGATGATTTATTAATACATTAGAGTAATTACGAGGTAAAAAATCAATTATCAGATATCTGATACAGGGGTGAGAGTTATTCCAGAATGCTCTCTCAGGAGATGGTGTACATTTCAGCAAGTCAGAAATGTAATTAGCCCTTAGCCCCAGGCAGGTTGCGTTTACGCTGACCTCCTCCTCAAAACTCCTGCATGGGCGTCACTGATACTAGACCTGGTATTCAACCAGACTAATGCACAGAGATGGAAATAGCTGATTCAGAGTATAGGCAGAAAGAAACTGTTTTGGAATGTACTGCGTTTTGTTACAGTGCAAGTTTGCTGTGTTGAAGCCAGGTTGCGGCCCCCAACGAGTGTTGGGGGCTGTGTATGTCCAGGAAGGATATGTGGAAAGACAAATTCCAATTACCCAGTGTGAAATAGGAAGTAGAGTAATCTACGTCTTCTTCAAAATAGGGCATCAAACCAGAATTTTGCACTAGGAGTATGCAATTCTGTTATTTTTGTCGTATAAGAATTAGATCTTTGAGAGACTCTTCAAAGACCACCTTGGCTGTTTCATCTCACCCATGCAATTTTGCTATGTCTGTCTTGCACTGTCCCTTTGCAGTGTATGTGAGCTCTTGTCCTATGCACTGTGCAACAATGTAAGTTGGCAAAATTCCTCTGCACTAATGCAACCACAACAAATTCCTTAATGTTTACTGAGCTAGGTGAATAAAGTGACAAAGATTCTGATTGCAGCAATAGGCCGTGAGCCAGTGGCTGGGTTTTTTAGGCCATTGTAGAGTAAAATTACCCCCATTATCCAGAATTGGAGGGAGTGATAACAGAAATGAGATGAAAATGGATGTTAAATACACAATTACACAACTGGTGCCTGTGTGTCAAGTGTCATTCATGTAAGCAAAGGCTATAACTCCTCTCAACGGTTGCGCTACTGATCAAACCAAATCAAAAGCACACACTTGACATGGACAGTATTCCTAACAGATAAGTGAATTTAACCAATTTCTCCATGTCATGTTCTATAAGAACTTTGCCTCTATTTTTAGTATTTTCTCCCCCTCAGTGGTCGTTTGGGAGTAATGCATTATTCTCTTGTTTACTTCCTGCTATTGTTTTCATTGGTTGTTTTAGTCATATGACACAGCCAGGTCATAGTTCAGAGATTCCCATCAGGAAATTCTTTAGTTGCTACATTACATGTGGTCAGCTTGCAGCTCCAGCTATCTTATCCTTTCCTTCCTCTGTTTGTGTCTTGGAAAGCATCGCTTGTAAGTTATATTTACATTTACAGTTTATTATAATAGTACACAAGTGTCATGTAATGTATTCTGTTATGTTACATTTAAATATTTAGTTTATTTACATGTGAATACTGCCTATGTTAAACTAGCTATGAGTAGCTAAGGTGTTTCCTGTTGTAATAGCTCTTTCGTAGCTTTCCTGCAGCAAGTATGCCAGTAATGTTTCTGGTTTTAAGCTGGTGAACGTTATGTACAGTATTTACAAGATACTTACAAGTTATATATAGCTATTTACATATCACTTGAATGTGGTATTTGTACGTTATAACTTGTAGCTCTCATTTACATCATTTTATGTCTGTGGACGTATGATGCATTCAACTTTAGTCCAGCCTCCAACTTTCTCTTTAAGCCTGTTAGCTATCTGTCGATTTGTGTACAGACACTCACATTGGGGACAGAATACTCCAGCTCCAATACACATAAAATCCTCATGTTTTACTCCTGTTTAGCACGCAACATAATATACAAGGTTGCCTGGAATGAAACACTTATGAGTCCCTCTCTGCCCAAATGCTGCGATGGATGATGAGTCAAGGATGCTGGAAGCTCAGAGAGAAGCCTTGCTTTGTCATCCAAATTAGCGCAAGTACAAAGGCCGCCTAGGGTTCCTCTTCCTGCTCACAAGCTCATACCATACACATGCACTCAAACTGATACATTTTAAAGACTTAATTTGTATCCCCTGAATTAAATTCACATGAGAAATGCATTGTCTTCACCACACAGCCCAGAGACTGACCAAATTTTGCTTGTTTGAGGTTTTTGTAGATAGGCTTGCAGTGTGAAAGCCTCTAAATAATCTCATCCACCACCCACCACCTGCACATATGTATGCACACACAACTATGCATAAACAATGCAATGCACACAAAAAATGTTGGATGGTGGTATCTTCTGTGAAAGCCGTGTTCACCATCATCTTAGTAGTGTCCTCATACACCCCCTAGCCCCATCCTAACTGTGTGTTTATGTGTTTCTGTGAGTGGGGACACATACAAATCACTGTTGTACACTATCTCAGAGATCCAGCCAATAATCACACTACTCCTAGGCATTAGAAATTGTTGCAACTAAGTACTGCAGCATTTTCATTTTTTTTCCTCACTGTGATGAAAAGGAGGACCTCTGGTGTGTGGGTGTATGTGTGTGTGCGCCCATGTCCTGTGTGACAAGGTGCTGTAATAGATAAAAGCTAATGTGTCATGATATTCATTTTTCCAGACAAATGCTAATTATTCCTATATAGTGATCTCTTCTCAACTATATGAGCAGCAATAAAAGGTCTGTTTGTTTGCAGGAAACTGCAGCTTTGCTTCCTTGCTATCACGAGGTCAGATATTTAGCTTACTTTTGACACCACATTTAGCAGTCAGGCCTCAACAGTAGCCCGTTTGTCTCCCATACACGCGCTTTCCCATGCACATGGCTTCTAATTTCCTTAATTCAAAGAGGGTGAGTGTATAAAACCGATGTTAGACTTGACCTCTTTAACTTCCCGAGGCACTAGATTTTCTAGGTCTTTCATGGCCTAAAGCGTGTCAATTACAGTCTCCTACAAAGCCGCATCCTGCCCCGCGTGAGAGCACTAGGTTATGTCCAAAATACATGAACAATATTGAGGTCTCTTTGTATTGCCCCAAGGCAGAGACCCAGCAACGGCGCGAGTGCAGTTTCAAAGCCGAGCAATTATTCCGGGCCCGGCTGGACAAATCGATTCCTGCAGTCTTTTTAAATGCTCCTGGACAATTACAAAAGTAATGCATCCTCTGCCTACGGCTTACCCTTCCATCCCGACACAAGCACGTCTAGGCTTAGAGTGCATTTGTTTGTTTGTTTGTTTTTTGCCCCCCCCCCCATAAAATAGTCCGATAATTACGGAGGAGCTGGACCCCCTCCCTCCCGTTACTTCGCATCACACTCC